>WBMZ01012202.1:0-113778 GCA_013400975.1 Atrichornis clamosus | reverse complement strand
CTCGGCTCAGCACGGCTCGGCTCTATCCCGCCGAGGGGCTCGGCGCCCAGCCGCCCGCTCTCCTCGCCAATGGTCCAGAGCGACATGTCCAAATCGCCTCCCAGCCCGGCACAGGAGGTGCAGATGGAGCTGCTGGACAATCCCCTGCCCACGGCGACGGCAGCGCAGGTAACGCGGGGCTCGGCCGGGGCTGCGGCGGCAGCGGGGCGGGGGGCGCGGGGCAGGGCCGGCGGGGCTGCCGGAGCTCCCCATCCTGCAAGTTTGGTCCCCGCTGTCAGACAAGTTTGACGGCTCCCCTGAGGCTCACGAACCCCCTGTCTTCTCCCCCACTCCCTAATGCCGTGTAATTAACATACATGGGATGCTCCGTGCCACAGAAGCATCGTAAGTCAAAAGAACCTTGCGGTTATCTGGAGGGTGAATATGTAAGAACACGTTGCTATTAAGCTGCTCTTCCGTGCATGTATTGCAGGCTACAGCTATTTCTCCCTGCTTCGGTAACCTGTTGTATCTGTACCTGATGCTTACCGCGCACTGTTGAAGCCTGCCTCATCTGTTCCACGGGCTAGTGACAGTCTGTAGGTGAGGGAAGGCGATTCGCGCCGGTTGTTCAGCAGCAATTTTGGGGAGACTGGAGGTGTTGAGCACGCTGCAGATTTAAGCTGCTCGATTTCCGTGCAGAAGGTGGTTGTACAGGCGTCTCAGAAATTTTAACAACTCGGTCCATGTGCACAGTGTTCAGGTGGATGGGTGATGAGCAGGAGACAGGGTATGGATGTTTGCACACTTGGTAAAGACTTTATATTTTGAAAGGTTGTTCTTGTTTAATATATGTTGCATAATATCTTCGAGTTTGCAGTAGTTGGCTACAAAGACTTAACAGTGCGCTATTTAAACACAGTAAAAGAGTGGTAAAATCTGACTGTGTGCATTTTAAATTGCAAACATGCATGTTCTTATTAGGAGAGAGTTTTTTTTCCTTTTGGGGTGACAGTTTTTTCCGTTGCTGCCAAAACTGTCTGTGATGCTTTATTTTCTTTGAGAAGGTGGACCAGCTTTGTCCCAAAAGTGCTTGACTGTCGGAGGAAAATGTTGTCACTGTCAACAAACTCGGTAATTGATCTCTACTTACTGGGGACCAGTGACAGCAGGACAAAATCCAGGCACTGAAGCAGAGACTAGATTAAGCTAAAAAAGAAAAAGTCATTTTGGATGTGAATTTTTCTGTAGCCTCCAAGCTCAGAACAGACATTTCAGTAGGGCCATATGCTTTGCCAGCTTCTCTAGGAGCAGTGGCAAGGGAGCTAATTTCTGACCTACAAATCCCCCCTTTTCATATCTTTTCAGCCCTAAGCACAGAACCGGCAACTGTCGAATCATATGGTGCCTCTCTGCTGTGGACAAACGTCAAATACTGATCATAAAATTGATTTCTCACCCCTCCTTTTAACTAGGCAGAAAGAACCTCTGTTTAGAGAGGAAGAATAGTTTGCTAACACCCACGTAAATTACATTTCAGGTAATGCATTTATATTTTGTTTTATCAAATAGGTTTCTGAACACTCAGAGCCAAAAAGTTTCACTTTTTAAAGACAGTAATAATACATTTTTTTGGTTCAGGAATGTTTTTCAGTTTTTGGAATCAAAGTCATTAGGTAGAACAGGAATCATATCTTCTCAAGATGTTCTTATTCTAGTCATACATAATCCTTTGGTATAGAGGAAATAAGATTATGGAAACCAAAGAGCCCATTGTCCGAATAATAATGTAAGTTAATTCCTTAGCATGCACTGTATTTAGAGACAATTATTTTGAATTTTTGTTCCATGAACATGATTTAAGAAAGATCAATATTGTAAGGTCTTGCTGTTTCGGAGCACACTCACAGTGAGGAGAGGCTTAATGAGGACGTGTGAATCATCAAGTAGATTGCCTACAGGTACTTCAGTTATGCATACCACTGTCTTTTTCACCAAGGTACTTGAATATCAATCCTAGAAACATTTCATGCCAAGTAATATGTCAGGAAAAAATTTAAAAAACCAACATGTGAGCTTATGAAGTGATGTCACTCCTAAAAGTATTCACTCTGAAGTGCTTCTTCTGGGAATTACAATTTAGTGAAATATAATTGAAGGGCCTCTGTAGAGTTGTAACAAGTCTCAAAATTTCTCTTATCCAAGAATTTTACTTTTATAAAGCTGAGATTTATTTTAATCTAGCTTTACATCAAGGTCGATATCTTGAATTGTGCCTATCCATCCATTTTGGGCAAGCTTGTCACCATGTGGCAGAGGAGTGAATGTAGTTACCATTCTAGAAGTAAATCACATAAAAGTTAGTTAAATATGTAAAAGATTCTTAGATAGCCTTTGTGTAAAATCTATTTCTGATTTTCATAATGTGTTTTCCTAACAAGATCTGCAAGCTAAATAAAATCTCTTTGGGTGCTGATCATGACAGTTATACTGTGTTTTCCCAGGGATGTTTTTTGCAATTGGGACAAGGTATTGATGTATTATTCTGTATTACCTAAAATTCTCACTGTGATCTGAGTCTAGATGAAGGTGCAATATAGTTTCAGATGCCCAGTTTTATCCAGACAAATCTACATGCTAGCAATTTTATTGTGGACTTATTCACAATGTCCAGGTAAATGTCAGTTCCAAAGGGTAGTTTTAGGTGTGGCCCTTTTGTAAAAAAATCAACATTTGATTTTCTGAAATCATAAAACAAGCAAACTGTTCAAATGTATCAGTGTTTGGTGATCAGTAACTTTATTTCAAGAACCCCTTTATTTTAGTAATCTGAATTAGTAGAATATTCAATTTAATAATTGTAATTAACCCAGATGCTATGCTGATTTTTTTGTAATAAAACATAGTGTATTAATGCCTTTCATGGTAACTCTCAGCCTCCCTTCTTTTTTTCTCTCTTTCCCATGTAATTTTCATATGATCCTTCTTCAAAGTCCCTCAGTCCTCAAAAATCATTAGATTCAACTTCTATTGCTGTTTTCTCATCATAAAGCTTCCTGTGCTGTGCAATAGGAACAGTCATAGCAAATCAGATGAGTCAATTACACAAGATGTTTCGAAGAAAATAGAATGAAACCTTCTACCAAGCAACTGCGGACTACCTTGGGGAGGGAGAAGGTATCTTATGCTGGATGAATTCTTCCCTATTCCTCATTATTATTTTCCTCCTGTTTTTTTTTCTTTTTCTTACCTTCTTATGCATCATCTGTCAGCGCAGATTCTAACAACCTGACATATTTTAAGTGAAAACAATTCACTTCTTGATTGTTTTCTTCAGTTCTTTCACCTGCATTTAGATTTCCTCTGTTACCTGGTACTGCTAGGTGTTTCTGCCTTCCAAGTCTAAAGGTTTCATTATCCCTGGAGTGCTTGGCTCGTATTTCAGGTTGCATTGCTGAAGATACACTGAATGCATGGGACCAGGGACAGGCTTCTTCAGTTTTCCTTCTGTATCAACTACAATTGATGTTAAGGTGAATTTTAGAGTGATGTGCATGTGGTGACTCCAGAACATCAGCTTAGTTACAGGCTCTTACAGTGACTGTTGTCCTTCCTGAATCTCCAGCTACTTTCCCAATTGCATAGCACCATCCCTTCACTACCTGTCTTGTGGTAGTGAGGAATGGAAAGAATATTCAAAGATGTAGTCTCAGCAGATTAATCACACTGCCCTCTGCTGCTCTCTCTCAGCTAAGTTGATTTATCACAATTCATACTGTGTTTACCTATTCTTCAACCAAACATTTTGCAACAGTGTATTTTCCGGTTCTGACTCGGAAGCATACTTTGTAAGCCATAAACAAACAAAATTTATATTGCTTTGCTTACTTAAGAAATAACAACACCCCTCCGTTACAGAGGCATGGAAGGTTTTACTCTCTTCTGGCAGCATCCCTAGAAGGCAGATCCAACGTAGCAGCAACTCAGTGGAGTATATACAAACGAAGAAGAGATAAAATGCAATTGCATTCACTGGACTTTCTCATGGTCCTCAGCAAGGGATAATGTTTTCTCTCTTGATTGGTAATCTCCTTTCAGTGTTGTACTCGTTGCTGACAAAAGTAAATACATTTTAATAGTCCTTCACTGAAGAAAGCCCTTCAGGTTTCAGCTATTACTTTTCTGATGATTCTCCTCTTTGGTTTATTTTGCATTATCCTAGACTCTAGCAGTAAAAGGTGTTCTTGTATCTCTTGTAAGAGGTGATCTCTTCCAGAGATATTTTCCACTTTGGTATTACACATTTTCATCTATCTGGACTATAATAATTGTTCTTTACATTTTTCTAGGGTGCAAAATCCCTCTGAAGCAATTCAGCAGTTTTAGTACTAACTCATTTGTGTATCTGGTAACCATCTTCTAGAGGCAGTCTCTGGTTTTGCCTTGTCTCTGCAGATGAAAAGATCCTGTGCTCTTCCAAGGCTGACTTCTCTGGAGTCTCAGTTGTGTTTCTTCTGCTTCTTTTACTCAGTTCTTGCCTGTGTCAGGATAGAAGAGTTTAAAAATCAAGGCACCAAAATCACCTTCCCTGTCCTCCAAGTGCTCGCCTTGGTCTCTGTCCTCAGGATAGCAGACCTATAGCAGAGGAAAACTGCCACATAATTGGATGTTGCTCCCTGCAGGCATCTTTCTGTCACGGAGTCAGATCGCTTTTTCTGTTTGCCTGTGTAAGTGAAATACAGAAATCCACGGAGAGCAGGTGGAGAGGTGCAGGCATGTGGCCTACAACTGTAGTTGCCAATTTTAAAAGGCTGCAGGAGGCACGGTGGGGTTTGGGCAAGAGCTTCAGCCCCTTCTGCTGTTGTGTGCTTCTGTTTTGCTGAGTTGGGAGCTGACATCTTCATCTCTGGCATTACAGATAGATGTGCAGCAGGTTTGCACCAGGGTGGGTTTCCAAGCCACTGGGGAGGAGGAGAGCAGGCCAAGTTCCCAGCTTCTTGTCTGACGGGTGGAAACTGCCAGATGACCTGGTCTGAGGCCAGGGTGAGAGCACTGGGAGATGGCTTACAAGTGTAGAACTGGTGAGAATAGAGCTGTTTCTAGATGCAGTGTTGGCAACTCTTTATCACAGGCCAGCAGAAAAGAGCATCTAAGATTTAACCCTGTTACAGATTTCTCAGCAGAAGTTGTTTTTCTTTTCTTTTAATGGGAAAGAAGAAGCATCTGCCAAATACTTATTTATGTATTACATTTGCAGGTTTTGATGATTAAATTATTTATGGAAGTTTAGGGTTGTTTGTGTGAATGGATTTTTGTTTTGGTGTAAGCGAAGGATTTGTAAAATGACTGTGAAATGGACTTTGCAGACTCATCTCTGTAGCTTATGTGAACTTGATGACTGCACATGGTGATCTTCAATTTGATAGGATTCCTGAAGGGAAGTCCTGTCTTTTCTGAATTTTGAATGTCTGATAGCAAATGCTGTTTGTTTGGAGAAATCCAGATTTTGAGATCTAACCTGGGGATTCATCTCTGCTATGAGGAGGTGAGGAGTCTGTCCTCTTCAGGCAATTTCTTTGCTGAAGGTATGTCACAGGGCAGAGTGCCTGTCACAGGGTCGCACTGATGTCGTCCATGTATGGTGACCCAAAACCCCGGCCCTGAGGTGGAGGCAAGGCAGGATATATTGCTATGTCCTACATTGCCCTGTTGCCCTTGTTCCTGTCATGGAAGGGAGCTGTGGAGTACGGGGGAGCTCATCACCAAGGTCCACGTACGTCTTCCAGCCCTTGGCTGAGTGGTCAGGAGTCTGGCCTTTACTCCTTTATGAGATTAGTATGATTTGGGGTGCAGAGATCAGAAGTATTAATGTCTTTCTCTGTTGAGTAAGGGTGTGGGGGTTTGCAGCTATGCAGCTGATGCTGGAGGGTATCATTTCTGAGTGGTGGCAAGCCTGGCCAGTGGCCAGAGATGGCTCAGGGTGTCTGACCTACAGGAACATTGGTTGCCTTGTTGTAAGGAGTTGCTAAAAGTGGCAATGGCTGCTCTTCTAAGGAGAGGATGGAGCTGGATGTGTCTATTCTGCAATATCCTGGCTTGCTATTCTTTGTCTGGAACATGGGCATCTTTAAATATTTTTGAAGCTTTTGCATGGGAAGGAAAAATACTTAGTGCATTTTTGCATTTCTGACATTTCTAGCAATTATCTAATTCTCCTTACCTTTAGGTGTTCTAGTGATCTTTGTAATTGGTCACTTGTTCATCTGAGATAATGTAAGATTCATTGTAGCTCTGAAATTTTATTTTCTGGTTTTGTTTTCTCCAGTTTATTTCTTGCATCTTTGTTTAAGGACTTGACTTGATTGTAGTTGTCAGTGAGTGTAGTCCCTAAGTTGTCTGCACCCTTCATTCTTTGAATGACGCCAGTAGGATAGTTTTTAAGGATTTACCTTTGCCACCTGCCATCAGTCTCAATGACTGGTGCTGTTTTACCTACGACAAATAGTTAAGGTTCAGACTCACCCTGTGTATAGTCCTCACCACTGCTTTTATATAAAATACCATTAGAGTGGTGGCTGGTGAAGAGCATTTTAAGAGTCCACTGAAGATCAGTTCCCTGGTTGTAGGTAGTTGGTAATTTTAAATATTTTATATTTCCTCTTTCAGATGATAGTATTTTGCCTACAGGGATAAACCATGCCTTCTGCTTGTCATGTGTGTTGGAGGATTAAATGTTACGGATGCATGCTTTTCATGTGTTGAGACAGAACCTCATTAAAATTAAAGGGTTTCACTGAGAGACATTGATCTCATCTGTTTGCAATAAAGTGTAATTGTATATAAAGCTGTTAATTATCAGAAAACTGCTATGTATGCCTTTAATGCTTTATATGATTCCCATATTTCATTTGATTACATGGATTGAATAAAGTTGCACGATGTTCTTTCTAGTCAGAGTAGGAAAGCAGAGTCTTTGCTTTGTTGAGACTTGGTTGATTAAATGTTTTTTGCAAAACGATTTTGGGATGGTTTTGGGTTTTTTTGGTAAAGTTTCACATTGTTTACCAGATACTTTATGAAGCTTTAGAACATAAGTGTGTGTGTTTTACTTCTTGTCTCTGTCAACTCAACCGATTTTAAAAGAATTTCACACATCTGACTAATAAATGAAGCTACAGTTTTGATCTTGTAAATCCTTACATGTATACATAACTTTATGTTTGTGTAAGATGTTCTGCTAAAATCCGGTGAGAATGTTCCTGTCAGCACCCTCTTTGTATAAACAGGCTTGTTCACGGGGCGGGGGCCAGTTGTATTCCAATGAGCGGGGGCAAGTGATGGTGTGCCATAGGCGCCCTGCCCTGCTGGGTTTTGAGATTGCTACCACTGGGCACTGTGCTGGGGTGCTGAGGCATTTGGCCTCCTGTGGTGGTTTTGTTAGGTGCAGCTACCTTATAGGCCACGAACGACTGCCCTGTGTTGCTGCTTTTACTGGCCAATGTCCTCACAATGTGATTCAGCCCTTTATTTTTAGCTACCTAATTGCAGCCAAGTGCTGCACAGAACACAGATAAGGGAACTAATTTTAATATGAAAATCACAGTAACATATTGGGGAGAAATGTTCTCTTTTTTTTCCCCAGAATTGAAAGTAACTGGTAGATTATTACTGGTTTGTTTTTTTTTTTTTGACAAAGGTCTTGATCTTACATTAAGCTCTTATGAAAAAAAATACACTTAAAGAAGCAAAACATAATGACTATGACCAGATGAGGATTCAAGACTCTCCACATGACAGAAATAGTTAATAATTTTTAAAATAGATAAGATTTTTTTGATTATGGAAGGCTAATCTCATTTTCAGAGGAAAGTTTCAGGCATTTCTGACTGTGGGAATAAGCTTGAAAGGCATGGAAGACAAATGTAGTCCCCGATTAGCATCCTTTGAAATAATGAGAAGAGTCATCAAATCCCACATGTTGTCCCACATGCCGAAGTTGTCCCCCTTTCCTCTGGCTGAGAATTGGTCTGTGCAAAGAAGCAGGTGTAAACCTGACCCTCCCTACACTTTGTAGCCATGGCCTGCCATCATGTCAACAGGTTTTTTTTGTGTTTAAAGTATTTAGCTTATGCTTCTGAGTAGTTTTCACTTATGGAACACTAGAACAAAAACATGCATTTTGTTTTGCACAAAATAACCTCCTCAAAATGAAAAATCAAGGTGAGGTTCAGCCTGAGCTGCATTTGCTGTGATGTTGCCAGAAATAAATGTTTTTAGTTGTTGCTATGCAGATAAAATGCACACTTCTCTATCTGTGCCTGTTACATTTTTTTTTTCTGCTCTTATTTGTTTTTTCCTCATCACTCTAGACTCAGTCCCTCTTTTGCCTTTGTCATAATTTCTTTGCGTTATCAAACTGAATACTATGATACTGTAAATAAAATAGATATTGTAGAAACTGGAGACAAATACAAAAATTGTGACTGTGAAAGAAAATACGTGTACATTTTTTTAATTATCTCCTTGGGAATTACACAATATTATACCGTACACCATTTATGAAATTGCCTAGATAATGTGATACTTATGTAGATGCTTTATATTCTTGAGCTCCTTTGTTAATGCTAGAAATTGTTTCATTTCTTGTAAGTATATTTCTATATTCTTCTACAAAAATTGTAGAAAACGGGTTCAGAGTGTTTGTGGATAACCACAGTCCATTAACTCAATAAGAAGCATTTATAATAGGTAAATTTTAATTTAAAGGTGTTGTTTTATTTGAAGACTACTGCTGTCAAAGTACTTTTATGTATTTTGGGTACTTTAATATTATATTTGGTCACATATGAAATTAATTACATTAATTGTATAATATTATATTATATTGGGTGGAAAAAGCTGATTCTGATAGAACTTCCTATTCTAACCTGAACTGGAAAATATTTTTAATAATTTGCTGGCAATGATGGTTCCAATCTACTTTTTATCCTTATTGACCCGTACAGACCTTTCTATTATCAAAAAGTTTTTCTATTATAAAATATTTCTTTTAGAAATGTAACCATATAAAACTATTCCTGATTGAAATTCAATTTTATGTTTTGAGACCTGCTGGGTTACTCTTCTTGACTCATCAGAAAGTCCTATTTTAATCCCCCTAATGTGTAGCATGCTGATTTTCATATAGTTCTGCCCTAACCAGCATGTGTAGAATCAATTTGTGTGCCTGTTAGAAATTCCTTACATGGCTGTTTTACAGTTTGAAAAAATCATATGAGGTTGGACAATATCTTTCCCATAAATCTAGTTTTTGGGGGATACAACATTGCTTTTGTTGTAGGTCATTGTTAGGTTAGTGTCATAATAGATACTATTTTTACTGCAAGTGAGTGTCAGGCTGACAGAACTATTGTTCTGGTATATTAGATTTCAAACAGTGCTCCAGACTTGCTCAGAATCAACACTTATGGTCCAGATACAGCTTGAGATGGCTCTCTTGCATCTCATGGAGGTAAGTAAGCTGGACTTGTCAGATGATCTGAAGTTAGTGGCTATATCTGTTGTCCTCCTCACATACTCTTGCAAAATATTTTGTCATACTTACCATATATGTTGCTGCTAAGAACAGCACTCAGATTTTGAAGTCATTGATGCCTGAATGATTTTTTGCTTATGTTCTTCATACATTTGTAGCTCTATAGACTGTTACTATATAGTTATAGTTTCTTAACCTTAGGCCCTCAGTACTTTTTCTTTTAAGTAAACAAATTCCTTAGGACCAGGCCCAGTTTAAGTTCCCTCGGGGAGCCAAGGACAAGACACCATCCCAATACATTATCTCGTAAACAACGGGTGTCTTCTAGAGACATCTAGAGGTCTGCCAGTAGGAGATTTTAAGTGTGCCTCTAAGCCTGCACTGGAGCCCATCCTCCTCTACGCTGAGAACCAGTAGACTCAGGCCCAAAGCTTAGTGTGGGGCTCTGAAGGTTGCCCGGCGTGGGGAAGGACACACCTTACCCACTCAGGCAGGGGTTTATCCCGGGGTTTGCTGTGTCAGGGCCAGGTTGTCAGGAGTGCTGTGCTGTAATGCAGGCACAGCCATGTTCTCCAGTAGGCTGATCAGAATCTTCTCATCGTGCCTAAACCCAGCGCCAAGAGTGGCTTATGGCCAAAGTCAACAGCGTGATGTGGATTCATGGACTTAGAATCCTAGGCAGTAATAGTGGATAAAAAATACCATTTATTAGTATAATATTTTGAGGTACACTAGTTCCTTATTATCAAGAGGGTGTTTTTTTGTTTTTGTGTATTTAAAGGAGAACAGCAAGATTTCTGTGAAGGAATTTTTATTCTTGGGAGAAGGATTGTGAGGTAGTATGGGAGAGGATATGAAATTACTCTCTGAAAATTAGCATGTTGGTTATGGAGGCTGGTGTTTGGTTTTGTGTTGTTTGGGTTTTTTTTTCCCTGAGTTATTGTGGAATTCAAAAGTTCAGTGCTGAATGCAGGATGAGAGCTAAGATTGGGAATAGGCCAATACAGACCTTAAAAGAGAAGACAAAGACCCTTTTTATTGCAGGGAACTGTGGGAGGTATTTAATGACAGGAGACATGATCCAGAGAGATGGATTAGTAAAATGACCTTTCCAGCAGCATGATGAGTGAGGAGAAAAAATTGTATTTATCAGCCTCAAGGAAAAAAATGTTTTAAGTAGTCAAGACATAATTTTGAGATAAGTTTAGATGAACTGAAATAGTTGGACTAGATAGGAAGGGATGTGACCTGATGTTGTTGTGTGGAACAAATCTGTGAGACTGCTGTACCTGGAACAGATGCCCTGGGAAGCGTCAAAGGTGGTGTCATGGCACAGCTCACAGTTTACACTTACTTACACAAAAATAGGTGGTTGCAAATAACATAGTTTTGAACTCTTTCACTTTTTTTTTAAATTTATTGTAAGATATTTATTGATGCTCTGCATTCAACACACAGAACAAATAGCTTTTTCGGGACAGACATGCATGCACACATTTGCTGTGTTTCTAAAACATGGTTTTATGGTTCTATGTGTTTCTAAACCATGATTTTACATTTTAGCTTCAGTAAACCTTTCTCCTGGTAGCTTTCTCCTGGTATCTTTTAAAATTCCTAATAGATAAAAATGCTGCCTTGCTTTTTATTTGCATATTATCCTTCTTCCAGGTACACATGCAGTCCTTTTTTATTGTCATACTGCTTTTACTTTCTTCAACTTATTGTAAAAAAGTTATTATTGTAAAATCTCCCTTGGTTGTAAGATTGTATCTCAATCAACAGTTGTTTGTCACTTCTTGCTGTTCAGTGTTCCCTCAGCTGACTTGGCTCATAGCTGCGATGTACTGGAGACTGCTCCAGTACCTCCTTTCCTACCTTGTTTATTTAAACTAGCTGCACAACAAACTGTACTTTTTAATCACTGTCACTTGGGTGAATAATTCTCCATCTATGCGAGTCTATAAATGTTTTTCCAAACCCAAATGTGAAGAAAACCCAACAACAACAAAACATTTAGGGCTTGATTGACCAAGCCTGGTGAGCACTTGCACACGCATCCCATCAGTTACTTACTGAATACGTGCTTATTGATTGGCACAAAGCTGATAGTCTGAATCCTTGCTAGCCTAGGAGACGCTGAAAGCTTTCTGTGCAACACAAACTAATGCTGTAATGCTGTTTCTCTAACCTGTTTGTTTTTGTTTTTATTTAAACAGTCTTACGGTAAAGGGGCAAGAAGAAAAAACCGGTTTAAAGGATCAGATGGGAGTACATCTTCTGACACTACCTCCAACAGTTTCGTACGCCAGGTAGGGGTTTTTCAGCTTCTGAAAGACTGGGTGACTTGCTGGTGTAAATGTTCAAGTAATTAAATTTTTTTTTTTTAAGTTGTCAAATTAAAGAGTGGTGCTGTAGCCTGAGAAATAGCAGAAGTTTCTTCTGGCACAATGAAAAATATTTGGATGCTATTGTTTTGATCTTGACATAAAAACACGTTTTCATTTCTCATTCATTTCCATGTATAGTGTTATCCTTATTTTTGTTACGAGAATGCCATCAGGTGATTAAAGTTGGAGGAGGAGACAGAGTCTGATGAGAGTGCCTAAAGTGGCAACATTTGAAAGAAAGGATCAAAACCCTACCAATCCTCAGGGTTTTCCTGCTTAAAATAGTACTGTGTGAAGCAGTGTTAACCTAGATGCTTTCCTCCCACATCCCAGTGTTATTTTAAGGCATGGGTTGGAGGGGAAATCCCTGGCAGCGTTTGTCCCCATTGCACTGATACTGAGAAGAGCCTGTGGTAGGCTCCCATGCCCAGGTGTCTGTATCCCTTCCTCAGAGGGAGAGATCCAAGTGGAACTGCATCGGGACCCCAGACCTGTGTGGATGCTTGGAGGACAGCTCAGTCTGGCCAGCAGAGGGTATCTGAAAGTGTGTCCAGAGCCCAGTGTGGCTTTGGCTGCTGGACATTGCTACTGAGACTGCTTTTGAGGCAGGAGTGCATGTTTTGGTGTGCATGTGGTCGGCAACAGCTTGGAGAAATGGTACCCAGAGCACCACCGTGACTGAGCCCGTGCACAGTCCTTCATGCCCTGCTGATTTAAGCAGTGGTATTGTAAATGCAGACTGTGCCATCTTTTTCAGAAGGGCTCTGGAATTTGGGAGCTTTCATAGCAGAGTTTTTGGGTTTACCATAAGCAGGCATCACATGTCCTTCTCTGCTGACTTGTTTTGCAAGTTTCTTCATTTCAAAACGTTCAATGACTGCACTGCTGTTGCATTGGTTGTATCAGCACACATTCTGTTTGCAAAATTCTTCTACTTGTTCTTGCTGTAATCATAGTGGTAGGTGTTGTGATAGGCTGTGGATTTGATAAAGTCAGGACATTATTACATTTCAGTGTCTGTTGCACATAGGCATGAAATATTAATTGATCATGGGAGTTTTTCAGTGGTAATAAACAATATCAAGGTGGAAACTCTGGATCACGTAAATTACTTATTTGTGACATTTCGTCCTGTCTTAAAATACTCTGAAAATAAGCAGTCCATATAGTGTTCGGGAGCAGCAGCAGGATCTCCCAGTTCCAAGGAATCTTTGTAAGGAATTTTGTGTTGCTGTTTTCCTTAGCTCCTTGTGGATGTTGAATTCAGCCTGAAACATTTTTAGCAGAGTATGAGTGTTTATTTTACATCAGCTGAACATGCTTCTTTGCCTTTCTTGTTTACTTAAATGAAAACTGAAGTTGGTCTCAAGCATCTCCTCTTGCTGTCATGAGGGGGAGCAGGGCAAAGAGGATGTGTAGCACAGAGGTGGATCATCAAACACCATAGTGAAGTTGAGGTGGACTCCTGTAGTCAGGGGAGATCTGGTTGTCCCTATATACTGTGAGGCATGGTTTGTCAAATCTTCCAAACTAGCATAGAAAGCAGGGTTGGTGAGCTGTAGTCTAAGTGTGTCTATATCTTTCTGAGGGCTCTAAAGGGAGCATAGAGTGTGACTTCCTCAAGTGTAGATTTTTACAGAAGAGATTTATATATTTCCCTGAAATAAATCCAAATTTAGTAGTTACTCAAGTGATATAATACAAATGATTGAAAGGTGAATAGGCTTCTGTGAAAAATCAGAGATTACATAGATTGCTGAAGCAAATGTTCAGTTTTGAAATGGTATTGTCACTGACGATAATGAAGATATGTTAATGGATAAATGAATTAATGAATAAATACGTTATGTGAAATTGTCCAAACTAAATTTTAAAAATTCCTCACAAAACATTCTTAGCAAGTAATGTTCAGGCAGAGCTTTTTCTAGTTGTAGCAATGTATGAGAGAAATGCCTGTTCACAGTTGCTGCTGAGAGGTTTATTTCAGAGCTTGGACTGCATCTTCAACAGAGTTTCCTGCTCTGGTTCTTCTCCTGGGACAGCTTGGTTTCTCCTGCACTAAGGAAGAATTGCCACCAATGTGACCAGGGTACCCAGTGTTCCAGATATTAAACAGAATGAGGGCAGTTGTTTTCTGCTGGCTCAGCTACTGTGTCCTTCCCGTAAACTGTCTTGGTACCACATATTTCTTGTTTCCGTCTATCTTGGAGGATATTTTGCATGGTATAAATGAACATAATTCTTTTGCAATAACCATTTATTTCCAGGAGAAAAAGTAAATCCATGAATTTGGTGCTTCTCCAAGATGGATGAAAGTTGCAAAAAAGCAGACGAATCTAAACCCAGTAGAATCAATGATGTACCATTCATTTTCTGCTACATTATTTTAGTGCTGTCTTAAAACCTGGAAGTCAGTTTTTGCTTAAAAGGGGATTAGTGGAGTTATTTGGCAGTGGTTTTGATCTAGACATGGCATACACACAACCTGTTTGTTTCAGCAATGTTTATGGTGCCTGTAGGTGCCTTTTGTTTCTCCTTTCCCCCTCTCAGTTCCTCTTTCGTTTCCCATTTACTTCTTAACTTGTCCTGCAACTTTTATGTGCATCTCTACAAGTACTCCCTTCTGCACTGAAGGAGGAATCCTGGGATTGTCCTGAACATTTATCACTAAGATCTGTCTGCGTTCCTCATAAAGAAGAATGAATATTTGGGAGGTGCTTTTGTGTCATGTTTAGCTGGCCTGTCCCTAAGCTGGGGGAGCTGTGAGTGGGGTGCAGGTTCTTGTCATAAGCATCGATGGAAAGTGGCTATTTCCTAACAGAGGAATATATTTGGGCTGGATAAAAGACAAATATTTCTAGTCCTAAAGAAGTGCTATGCACATTGAAGGCAATTGAGGTATTTGGCAAGAGCAAGGGTATAGGATTTAGTCTTTTGAATCCACAGAGCTGCTGGGCATTTAAGTTAAGGCTGCTGCAGGAGGAAGGGACTTGGTGTCTATTGTTTACATTGATAAAGCTTTATTGTCTGTGTTTTACTATTCCTTAAGGACATATGCTCTGGCTCCAATACATACCTGGCAAATTTCCTCCTATGCATACCACATTCTACAGTAGTAAAAATAATGCCAACTTAGTTTCATTTGAATGAGAGAGAACAAAGTAACATTCAAATTGCTTGAAAACTCCTGCTGTTGTATAAGAAGAATGAAGTATGCTCTGCACAGCCCTGTGTGCAATGATCTTTTCCATTTAAATCTGTTTTGGAGTGCTGAAATAGAGCAGAGCAATCTATCCAGTATTGTTTCTAATGTCTATAAAAGAAGCCTTAAACTGGAGCAAGAGCATCTGTATATAATATACAAATTAAAACCCCCTTCTTTTCAATCCAGTTAAACCTCCTTTGTGCTGTGAATTTTATGTATTGATATAGATTTTTATTATCATTTTTACTTGTGACACTATAAAACCTATGACATTTTAGGGGAATGTTTTGGATCATGTTCTGTTTGTTTGTTACAAAAAAAAATGCTTGTTTAGTTTTTTCTCCAGCATATTACTCATGATATTGGGGCTTAAAAAAATACCTTGGTCTTCCTTTCACTTGCTAGCAGCTACTGGTTGACTTTTCAGTAGCAGGAGAGGGATTTTTTTTCCCTCTCTGTTTTCTTGTAAAGTTGTATTAGCAATTAAACCATGTATTTGGAAAGCAGAAGCATCCTTGCACACCAGTCAGCTTCTAACTGAATGTAATCAATTGTCTTCAGGGAGCTGAAGGACATTGTGTTATATAGTTTTCATCATCTTTTTTGAGCTTTGAAGTGATAAGCAGCTTGTTCTTAGGGTTAGTTATGAAAGACTGAATTGAATCTGATCTCTAGTTGTTGCCATTTTGACTGATGCTTGGTAATGATTTTGTTCCCAAGGGTTTCTTCAAAATACGGATCAGACAAAATATTTTGCACACGACACTATGGCACTTCCCGGGAACATTATTTTAAGCAAATTGCATGTTCTGATAGCATTACATATTTTGTGGTTGTACTTCTGGACCCATCTTTGTCAAGGTTTTATTTTAAATCGTAATGATTAATCACAGAGACAGTCTAAGTTGTTGGGATTTTTATGTATTGCAAAGGCAGATTAGATTGTGAAATAGGCTGTAGTCTATGGACTGGCTTACAGAAATATTTAAGGCTTTACAAATCAGGGATTTTTCCTTTAATTATTGGCTTGATGCCTGTTATACTGTGTTCACTCAAAAACATAGCTATAAATAATTATGTAGGGAATTCATTATTCTTTTGCTTTCCTCTAAGGATGTTTGCCTAACTGTATAATTACCTATTGAATTTTGTGAATGGCAAAACTAAGATTTGCACTAAAAACCAATTTGAAAATATTGACTTAGTTTTGCTCATAAACATGCCTCTTAATCTTGATTTCACCAGAGAAATGGGCTATGCCAGAAATGTATTCCTCTTCTTTTAATTGCCTTTTTTTCTTCCAGATATAGAGCTTAACTTTGATTTTTAAAATTTTTTTTCCTTTCATGAGGGGTAGAGCTTATGTATTCAGCTCAGATGCAGCCTGGCAACGAGGCAATGCATTTACAGGCTGAGCCACAAAGAGCTGGTGTAGGGTGGGCACAGATATTAGCTTTGGTCCTCATGCCCAGTAATAACAATCTCATGCTGAAAACCTGCCTGTGTTTTCTCTGCTACGACTACTCCTACTTCTTGAAGACGATATGTGAACAAGCTTGTGGCTAGCTAGAAAATCTAAATAAATAATTACATAAAGAGCTCATTTGCAAATTAGTATATTCTTACATCCTTTGTGTGCCTCAAATTATGAGACATGTTTTGCTTGTAGAGGAAAAAGGAACTTTTCAGACTTGCCTTTAGCTTTTACCCATAACCAAATGAGGTGTGTGAGGCATTTTTAGAGGTATTGTGCAAACACTGAATATAAAACATTAATACATACCTGCTGCTCAGCTTAACTTTCTGAATTTCTATTTCTGATGCAAATGTCTGGGATTGTTTTGTTTCATTCAGATTTTTTTCTGGTCTTTTTGCAGATTTCACTGAAAGCCACAGCAGTGATGCTTGTGGCCTGTACTTGCTATTGTGGTTGCTTTGAAGCCTTACAAGTGATGCATACTACAACATCTGCTTATTTGAAACACATTAAAACTGTTATTTCATGGGGAATTGATGGAATTGTGGTGCCTTATGTTTTTCACTCTAAATTATAAGTTATTGAAGGAAATGTGTTGCACTTGGATAAAGCCACCTTAACATTGAGGTTGGCATAAGGAATTTGATGTCTATATTGTTCTTTTCTGGTGTTAGTGGGAGCAACCACACTTAGCTCTTAAAGCCAGTGTGTGACCTTAAATCATGGGCAGGCAATGCAGTTTCAGGGTGACCTGTTCTTATTAAGCAGTGTTAATCAGTTTTTACTCAAAGCCAGTGAGACTGCCTTTATTATGATACTACTCTAGGAGTAGTACTAGTGTGGGAAAACAACTGTTTTTTTATGTATTTCTTGTTGTATGAAGTATACCAAGTTCACAGCGGGGGTGAAACACTTAAAACAGTGTAGGGATTCATAAGAATATGTCAATTCAGCTGTTCATGTAGAGTTTCATTTATGGCTGGTATCTCAGTTCCTCAGTCATGTGGTAAAAGCCAGTTACATGGGGAGTGGGAGGAGGACAGCTTTTAGAAGAGGCCTGGATTGGGAGCGTGTGGCTGGCGGACGGGAGGCAGGAGAAAGAGACTTTCCCTTCTGATGGCAGTTGTGGAGCTGCAGACATGGGAAAAAAAATCACATTAGGCTCATTGAGCTATAGATTTCCTCGGCTGTAGTAAGAGTTTGAAAAGTCTCCTTTTTTGGCCTGGAGAGAATAGAACAGATGCCCCTGTAAAGCATGGGATTTTGGCAGGCATGACTGGAGAGGAGATGGCTGAGAAAAACCCAGCAGAAAGGAAGTTCATTTGTGGACTTCAATTCTTTCATGGGCCCTTTTTTGCCTCAAATGGTTTCTAAGAATAGAAATCAAAATGTTGCCATGTGTTTAAAAAAACCCCACACACCCTCTAACCAAAAGAAACAGGCAAACATCATAATGCTCTTCTTACACCTCCATTTACTCTTCTCGTAGCAGAGTGAGAGAAAATTATGGGGGGAGGAAACTAAATATAATGCTTTATTAAAAACTGAAGAAGAGGAGCTCTTTTTATAGCCTTGAATGGGTGTACGTGTTTGATGTTACTCTGCATACAGCTGAAGTCAACACATCCTTTTCCAAGTAGCAGTGGAAATTTTGAAGATGGGGCTGATATCTGATGGCTGCTGAGATGATTGCCAGCATTGTTTTTGAGCTTGCAAAGAGGATCAGTGGGTGTTGTGAGGTGTGTGAGAGGTCATACGTGGCCTTGTGTGAGACAAGAGGGGAGATGCAAGCCCTGAAGAGGGTTGGGTGGCATCCTCGCTGGTGGCAGCTGTTGGACCTCCTTCTTTGGCATTCCCATTGCTGCTGCCTTGCATCCTGGCTGTGTGCTTCTCTGGGTCTGTGAGAAGGAGGAGAAATGAGGCCTTCCAGTTGCTCAGTATCTACCATAGCCTGCAGCCCATCAAGTTTGGCAGCATCATGACTTTGTAGTGGGGCTCTTGAAGGGTGTGACAGCACTTGTGCATGGCTGAGCCAGGGGTGATTTCTGCAGGTGACAGAGCTGCCTTCATGCAGACGAGGGGGAGGTGGCAAGGGCTCAGCTGTTCAGGCAGGCAGAGATGTGAGGGGGTTTTAAGCAGTTAGTCAAACTGATGAAGCTAAAGAATGATCTTTGCGACTTTGCTAAATGTACAGGTGGAGACTTTTCCATCCTAGTGGATGGCATATAGAATGAACAGAAAGGCTTAAGCCCCCAGCTTTGGCCAAACATCTTGATGACTGGTGATTGCTCTCTGACAGTCTCCATTTTTCTTTGTTCTAATCAGAGTGGGCGTGCAAGAGCTGAACCTCCCAAAGCCTTACAGCTTTGAACCTCCTTGAGAACCTCCTTGCCTGTATTTACTGGTCACTTGGGTGGGGTATAGCAGGAGCTCAAAAAAAAAACTGTGCAGTTGTAAACAGTTAAAATAAAAATTAGGAATAGGATTGAATGAGAATCAATTGTTTTGTTTTATTTTGTCCCCTGCTTCTCCCAGAAAATTAAGTGTGGTTTCTGGTTCTTGTGTGCAGCATTGTCTTACTCAATAATTTTGAACATTGTGGTGAGATGCAAGGCTTATTGTATGCTATCATAGATGTCTTCTAGTTATAGTAAGCACAGACATACAAAGTATCTGCAATGGGACAAGGGTTCTGATGCATATATTTAATTATAGATAAATGCAGTATTTTCACAACTTTTTCTTACGGGCTTATTTAGTTGGAAATTTTTTTAACAAGGCCTTAAAATATGGCCTTTATGGTTCTTTTTAGAAATATGTTAAGTCACTTATAAAATTCAATTTATATTTACATGTAAGTACACCATAAACAGCTGCTTAGTTCCTGAAGTGATTTTTGTAATTTGCAATACTGCATTGATTTTCAGGGTTTGCATTTATGCTGTGTGGTTTTGATTGGGAACAAACGCCTAACACAAGGGAACAGTTTGCTCCTCTGTAAAGTAAATGTCATTTCTGCTACAAAATGCAAGCGGATTCATGGGAAAATAACTGCTGCTTGGCCAATGTGCAGCAAGCTGCTTCAATTTCTCTCCTCCTCGTGAAGCCAGGCTGCTCATGCCTCCAGGCTCAGGGAGTAAAGAAAGATACTTTTCAATTAACCAGCGGGATTTACTGAATCTTTTGTCTTTCACGTACTCCACCTGTACATTCCTGCTCCAACTCAGGAGTGCTTAGTTTGGTCCCTCACTAAGTAGATGCACTGCAACATATAAGTGCCATTTCTGTCCCATCAGTCACAAAATTGCCAGTTTTATGGACAGTTGCTGCAGAGAGCTGTCTTCTCTTGGGCTGTGTGTTTAGACAGTACTTCCAGCACTGATTATATGTTCCTGTAGATTTGGATGTTGCTTTTTTTGTGTGATATCACTCAGACTTTGCTGGAATATTAGGTTAATTGGAAAGATTAGTGCCCCAATAATTTTAAAATTAATTGTAAATCTTCTGAGGAATTTACAGCAGTCAGTAGTTTTTTTGGTTATCGAATTGTAGAGTGACATCCATGTGAGCACAATTAGTGAGCATTATTTTCACTGATGGTAGCATAATGTTTTTGTTCCCGAGTATGACTGGCCGGAAAAATAGTAGGACATGAAGCAGTCCTAGGTATATAAAACACTTCCTTAAAATCTGATATTGTAGAATATATGAATTCTTTCTCCTCTGCCAAAGGAGCTCATTAATAGTGCTGTTGAGATGTGCAGTATTAATTCTAAGTACCACGTAAACCTGCAGTCCCCTATGTGTTAAATGATTTTCATCAGATGGTTTACTCATAGGAAAATCAGGCTTTGGGTAGGAAAGAGAACTTGTTCCTGCAAATGGGTAGGGAGCTGAAAGAGGGGAGGGTGGATGAAGTGAAAAAGGGAGAAATATATCTATATATGCCTTTAATATGTTTCCTCCTATTGTCTCCAGTGGTGTTTTCAAGTTTTCAGTTGTTTTGCAGATCGAACCTGGAGAGACTGTTACAGGATAAAAACTAGCCTTCGGCTTTTGTGCCAGGTTAGCTTTAATTGCTATGTCTTTGAGGTGAGAAAGTGACCTTCATGCCATGGTTGATCAGTTGACTCTCAAATGTGTCCTTATCAAATACTGCTTTTGCAGGGACTGAGCTGGAGGCAGACATCATTGTTCTTGTAGAGACAGTGAAGCATAGCTAGTTGAGTTTATTTTTCCTACAAATGGTGAAAAGCATAGTATATATTCAGAAATCTCCCCTTACTACTTTTTTAAAAACATGTTATTGCATGTGTAGCTTTCTGAAAAATAAGTTGTTCTTTGTCCAGCTTCTTTAACCATATTTGCTTTTTAGGAATTCTTTTGAAAACAGAAAATGTCAAGGAAATATTTGTTTATAGTAAGGAAAGTTTAAAGACTATTTCAGCCTTGTCCTTGAAATAATTGCTGAGGAAATTGCCAGAGTTAGTAATAGAGTTTAATGAGGAGTTGGTTGGTTTTGCACATCTCTTTCCAACATTACCTACAATTTATCCATCATCTGCCTTTTAAACTGAAATAGAAATAAGATGCTTTCCTAAGATGCTTGTATTGTTAAATAAAGTGCTGAAATAATATGTTAAAAGAAAACTTTCCATGCTTAGAAGAAATGATGTTTGCTCAAACTCCATAAGCAGTTCGAAGACATTGAAGCGTAAAATTTGTAAAATCTTCGAGTTCCTGTTATTATCTGAGAAAAGGGAATAGTGTTTAAAATGCTATTAGAGACATGACAAATGAAAGCACATCAATAGATTTGACCAATTATGCTGTTACTATACTTTGAAATCTGAATATAGAAAATTAGTAAACACTTTACACAATAAATAAGTGTGATGATAAAGTATCGTGTTGAGATAAAGCCTTGGAATGAGATGACACAGCCAAGTGGAAGAGAGACAGCATCATTTTGAGGCCCAAGAAGCAGTGATTCATTGGAGATAGTCTGGAAGAATTGGCAGTGTGCCACGTGCTTTTTTTTATGGAAACAACTTAACTCTGGAAGGTTTAAGATTTTTTTTTCTACTCTTACTGATTAATTACTCCTAAGCAAGAGCTACTTAGAACAATACTTGAATTTTTTTTGCACAGTGCTCAGCTTCCATGTGAGATTTATTTCTTTTGGAAAGACTCCTGGCAGTTTGAAGTATACAGCAGTATCCCATTTTATCTTTCCTGCAAATTTTCATTACTTGGAATTCAACTCACAAATTATTTAATTTGGTCCCCTTTTATCCCTAAAAGTCAATGTGGTAAAATCCTGTTTGACATAGGATTTGGCATTCTTTCAATCAGAAATTTGCTTTCTATTGTGGCAAGGTTCATCACATCAGCCTAGAGCTAAATCCTTACATAGTACTCAGAAAATCCTTTGGTCTCCTTTGACTTTTGATGTCACCCATTCCTTGTTACCCTACACCCTGTATTTTCTCGCAAAGCAGGGTCAGCTTAATCTAGGTCTTATTTCCAGCATGCATCAATTGTATATCATTTGGAGAATGTCCTATTAGTTCTTACTTTCTTTAAATGTTAAATGGAGCCCCAAACGACCAGGAAATATGTAATTTTTTGGTACTACATCTCTTGCTTGCAGCTATAGCTATGGTTTGATTCTTGATGTGGCAAAGCACTTGCAGGTGGCTTACATTTAGCTAAGTTACTAATAGCCAGGGGAAACCAATAGATGAAGGAATAATAAAAGCCACTGTTGCAGTGTTTGCTTCATTAAATAAAAGAGGGAAAGTTAATCCATGGGAAGAAATAGGGTTTGAGATGATATGATTTTGGGATATGTGTGCATCATATGTCCTTTTATGACTGCTGCAAAACAAAACCCCTAGCCCCAGTTCCAAAGGGAGTCTGCCTTCTCTGATGGTTCCCCTGGGGTTGCTCTGAAATGGATCTGCTTCTGCTGTGCTTCTGACTACAGCCTGAAGTATATTGTTCAGAAGGTGGCCTTGATCATTTCCATTTTTCTAATTTTTCTGCTGTAAAATACTAACCTGTTTAGACTTGCTGGTTCTGTTGGTTCTGCAGGCCATTGGCAAGAAAAGACAGACCTTGGCCAAATGAAATTATTATCTCTGCTATTTCCAAGATAGTTTTAATTTTTCACCATTGGGAAATTTGTAGTCAGTCAGCTTAACATTCTGGATCAGTTTACATATCTGAAAAGAAGAGTTCTTGATTTAGACATTGAAAGACCTCCTCTTATTGCCTGAATATTTGGTAGGTGTTGCACTTGGGGAAAATCCTATTCCTAACTTGTACAAAACTTCAACAGAAAGTTTCTAGGCAGACTTTCTTGGCAGCACACGTAAGATTTTATTTTTCATGTTAGGAAAGTCCACTGTATTTAAAAGACTAGTATTATTCATGTTTTTTCAGAAGACATACTCGAAGTCAAGCAGCTGCAATTTACAGTTAATCTGGCAAGCATTTACCTCTGCTTACTCCGAGTATCACTCAGGGATTTTTCTCTACCAGCTCTTTATAAGGTTTTTCAAAAGGTCCTACCAATGTGGTTCTGCCAGCTGTGGAACAGGACTTTAGCTTGGTCTTATTTGTGCTAGTGGACTTTCCTTTCAAGCCTTTTTAACTGTGTATGCATAACAAATTTTTCTGTGAAAGTGATATTTTAGTGGTCATTCAAGATTTGGGAATACAATATCCCTTATATTTCCAGGAAGGCAGGATCTGCCTGAAAATACATCATCATTTTTATTATATAAATTATCCCCAAACCAGAACACTATGGAAGACTGAAATGTGTATAAACCAATCTCTGCCAACTTGGGAAAGTGCTTTTCATTGTTCTGCACTTGGCTGGTAGGAGTTTTTCCAACTACTGGGGCAAGGAGACACTCTCAGACAAGAGGACGAGCTGCTGAAGAGTCATCTGCCAATGCTGTAGCTACCAAACTGCTCTTGTGCTGGTTTGCTGGGGCAGTGAGGCTGCACAGGCTGCTCAGCTGGTGGCAAGGGGAAGGGTTGGGATGCTGTGTCCCGGCAGGTGTCCTCCCCCACCCCAGGTGGCCTTGCTGGCACGCTGCTTCTTAGCCACAGAGTCATGTGAATGTGTACTATATACTGTACAGCCCATGGCTCAAGAGTGAGGCTGAAGTCCTTATCATGCCAAAACCCATCAAACTTGGATGCCTTAGCCCCTCTGGTTTTGTCCACGCTGTGGGAAGCCCCTGGGTTTGGAGCACACCCTACCTGCACTATGGCAGGCAGAGATGTGTGTAAACACCATCGCCTTTTTCCTCACCCCTACCTTGTAGCTTCACTGGAAGGAGGCAGTCTGCGAGGAGCCCCAACCTGCTGTGTGTTTCAGAAGTTTCTGAGTCTGAGCAACAACTGGACTGTTCTGTCTCTGCGACTGCTGGACATTTTTCCCACAGGTTCACACCTGTCTTGTTGGCATGGGCGTCTCCAGCCCCTAACAGGAGAGTTCAAATCCTGTTTTCAATGAATGTTTTGACAAAAAATGTATTGGAAATTCTGATGTCAGCAGGTGTTCAGTATGAGATAGGTCAGAAAGCAGACAGAAATGGAAATTAGGTTAATGTATCATCACAGAGAATAATTCCCAACCTTTTTAAGCAGAAAACCCATAATACCATGGTATAAAAAGGGAAATTCTCTCACTGTGCCTACAAGCATTTTACATGGCCCATTTGCTGTATAGAGTATTCTAGGGATTTCAGAATAGAATTTATCAGATTGCTAGCAGTCTGTTGTTTGTTAGGTCTCTAGGCACCATAAATGAGAGTGACAGGCATTTGGATAAATGTTGTTTGCTGCTTATATGGTATATCATTACCATCTAAGAGAGTATCTATTAATTACCATCCACTTTGAAAACTTGTTTGTTTTTTTCATAAGAGGTTAGGGTACAATTTGAACTATTCTATTTTGGAATCCTTTTTTCCTTGCTTTTATCCTGATTTTCTAGGGGAAAAGGAGAACCTGGTACAGCGTCTCTGTTGCTTAGCTCATTTTGGTTGCCTCCAGTGGATGCAGTTGGTGTCAGGCAGGGCAGAAAGTGCTGTTTGAGCTCTCACCTGAGCTAGAAGCATTGTTGTGTATGCTCGGTGATTATGAAGACAGACCATCTCTTCCAGAGTTGATTTGTATTGCCAAAATTAGTCTTGTGTTCTGAATAACTCTCCAGAAGAAGGAATTGTAGTCCCACTGAGCACAGGGGGAACATCAGGGATCCAGTTTTCTCATTTAGCTGCCTGTGGTTGGTGTGGTGTATGATCTCTTGCTCATACCTGTGTCTGATGGTCAGACTCTTCTCAGCTGCTGTTTCTGGAGCTGTTTATCATTAATAGCACCTCTTTGGCTATTGAGCACAGAAATACTGTTGTGTTTTCTTTGTCTATGCATCTTATTTCAGTGGAAACTTTTAACATCTATTCTCCTCTATGGAAATCATATATTCTAATACCTATGGGGTGTAGAATACAGCAGCACATAAGCTGTTTTTAATTTTATTGCTGTTCTGCATTTAGGAGTGACTCATTGCTTTGGAGACTGAGTTGATAAAAAATTTGCGCATTTCATTAATCCAATACTGTAATTCCCAAGAAACATTACACTGCAAAAGCCCATTGTTCAGATGTTGCATGGTAACCTTTACTTTATTGAATAGTACTATGGTCTGCATGAAGCCATCCTAGGTGTAATTTTCTAGCAAATGAAAATACAACACAAGGACTTCTTTACAGAACCAAAAAATGATGCCTCAGAACTCAGACCTCAGGGAGGATTGGATCAAGAGTTTTAAGAGGCTACAATTTCATTCTGTTAGTCGTGCCATTCACTGTCATTAGTATCAATCTTGATGCTTTTCGGAGCAGTGACATTTTTCATTCTTTTTCAATATAAATCTAGTAAATTGGTGACAACTGCCTGATTGACCAAGAGATTGGTTTTAAAACTATTGCTAAGCTCTTATTTTATGTGGTGTTAATCCATAAAGTGATACAGAATAATAATAATAAAAAAAGAAAAACCTCATACAGCCTTGCTCTCCTGTAGTTTTATGATTCTCATTTAGACAAAAATTCTAATGCAGAACATAGCTGAGCGAGCTACTGTTTAAATTCTGAGAACGAAATTGGTTATCTTCTCGTTTCACTATTTAACTTTGTCTTGGAATATAGTGTCTTGTGTCTCCCCTGCTTCCCTCCTTCTCCCAAAAACTCCAAACCAAAAAGAGCTGATGAACAGTCCCTACAGTCCATTTTTGCATATATAAAATTCTTAAAGTGAGGAGAAACTGAAGGTAATGTTTACCATGGCAAACAGTCATTCCCATTATTAATTGTAATGGAATGTGCTTATTGTAGGAATGCTAAGCAAAAAGTAAGAAGCAAAACCAGTGGAGAGAGTCCCCTGGAAAACAGTTTATCATAGTCAATCTTCAAACATCTCACTTTAAATACAGTAATACTAGGTCAGGCTTAGGCCTGTTTTCTGGTATCTGGGCAGCTCAACTCCATGTGAGCTTGAACACCTCCTACCTGGAGCAAAAGCTTGGTGTGTTTGCTGTGACATCCTTCAGGATAAGTGCCAGAGTTTGCAGCATTTTCGTATCTTCTGGGAGTAATACTTTTTGATGTGGTAAAGTTGTTATGGTAACCTACTAAGGATGAAAATTCTGAATGTGGTAAAATGTATGGACAGTTCTCAACTTAAGCCAAACTCCCTGGTTGTAATACTTTTTTAAAGCTGTAAGAAGACAGCATGATGAATTGCACATGTGAGCTGAAGCTGAGCTTTCCTTTTTTTTAAGATATCCATAGGATGTGTGTGTGTGTACATACTTTATTTCTTTTTTGTCTGGAGGACATAAAAATAGTTCTCTTGTCCTGAAGTTGTGGGCAGACTGGTATGCACCCGATGTGTGAATTTATCCCACAGTTTCTGGAGGGCAATGGTTTATGAGTCACAGTGATTACTTTTTTTTTTGGCTCATGTAAATGACATCTGCTCCGTTCAACATTGTATGCATTCCAGGGACTCTCTGTTTATTGCAAGTACAAACTAGGCACAGAAACTCCAATTTAAGAAATAGTTCTTTAACTTCCAATAATTTGAGATATTGACCTCCAGTTTAGGTTGGACAGTTTCCCCGTATGCAATTCAGTCTAGCAGGTGGTGTTTTTAACATGTCTTGTTTCAAGATACATAAATGAGCAAGTGAGCAACAGGTAAATTGTATGACCATAATTACCTGTTTTAAGTGGATTTTCAGACACCTGAAGTCCACGGATAACCTTGGATATTTCTTCTGGA
Source organism: Atrichornis clamosus (assembly GCA_013400975.1). NCBI lineage: Eukaryota > Metazoa > Chordata > Aves > Passeriformes > Menuridae > Atrichornis > Atrichornis clamosus. The sequence continues at coordinate 86,827 of WBMZ01012202.1, read as the reverse complement.
GCCTATCCCCAGTGTCTGCCTGGAGTTCTTAATCTAGCTAAGATAAATGCCAAAATAGTCACCTCTTTTCTTTTTGGTTATTTTGTCTAAACCCTTATTCTTTTTCTCAGCTGATGACATAGTGTTGGTTTGTGTATAAATTCTAGTACAAATTCTGTGTAAAACAGGAAAATTTGATCAGAAAGTTATGTCCCAAATATTAGCAGTCTTATTGTAAAAGACAAAACCAAAATCTACTGTCCTATACCTTGCTTAACTGTAGGCTTTTAGTAATGTTTTTATCCAAGCTTCATTGTTTATTAATTTTCATAGAAATGTCTTTTTTTTAACTGTGATCAGTATCATCCTCTGTGTGCTACAGGCAGTAAAATAGAATAAATAATTTTTCTAGCGTGTGTTGGACACATGCTTTCAGTGTTCTCTAAATTATTGATGTGAATTAGAATAGGTTGTTCTCATAATTTTTTTAAAGTACATCTTCTTGAACCTTTTTTAAAGTAAAAACTGTATTATTGTATAGTAGTATTTGTAGTACTGGGCTTTGTGTTTCTTCAGATATGTAAAGTCTTTCAGGCTTGTTTTATATAACACCTTTTGTTCCAAATGTCTTTCATGTTCTTAAAAAAAAATGAAGTAATATATGATTACCCAGATGATTAAAATGCCTATTAAATATCCTTTGATATTGAAGAACTTGCCGTATGTTTGGGAGCAAGAAAAAAAGCGAGAGGAATGAGAGGGAGTCAGAACATGATTAAAATTTGTCAAGCTGCTGAAACAAGTGCTTCAGCTCTGGGATGGACTTCATGATGTGCAGGGTGTGTGTGTTTCCACAGGCAGGAGAACCACCCTGGAGCAGCCTCTGAGAGGAAGGTGGGAAGCAGGGAGTAGCCAGGGAGTGAGGACAGGGTGTGCACCAAGAGCAGGATACACGAGGAACTTCTTGTGTCCCGCTTGGACCCTTCCTTGCTAAGGGACTGGCGAGGACCACTGCCAGCAGGCAAACAGAAGGTTAATATGGGTTGGGAATAGCAAACATGGGGAAGTGTGGCCTCTCATGCCACTTCTTTGGTGTCCTATAAGTGTGGGAACAGCTCTGTGAAGACCAAGTTGAACATGAGTGTCCAAGCAAAGGAAATGTGTTTTGTTTTCTTCAGCTTGAGAAGGAAGCAGGGGTGTTTTCTTCCCAGCCACTCCCAGCACATGTGCACGGCATGTGTGACAGGCAGGGGGGCTCTCCAGCGTGTGACCCTGTTAATTGTGTTAAATGAACAGGGAGAGGGGGGAAAAATATGAGGTGCTTGAACAACTGACAGGAGCATTCGGTGTTTGATATCCTTATCTCTCCAGAAATTTAAGGAGTAAAGAGGCACTATTTGTTATAGCCATTTTCCCCTCTTGGAGCTGTCATCTGGGCTGTAAGTAATGGATTATTTTGAGGAGGAAGAAAATGCCTCAAAGACACAACTCACTGCCCTCACGAATTATATCATTTTTCCACGTATGTTTGAATTACTTTTATCAGAGATTCTGAAATAGTGCCCTGGTACTTAAGTTGTGGAAGAGTATTGCAAAGGCTCCAAGCTTTTGTATTTGTGAGTGTGTCTACCTGATCTCGATGAAATGCAGGCTTAATAGACACAAGTGAGGGTTGCTGTATCTTGGAGGAAAGGCTCTTGCTCCCTTAAAGCAGAGACAGCTGATGCCATGCAGTGACCAGTGTTGCAGTTCTGCATGGGCGGTGAGCAGCCATCCCATTAGATGGAGGGGATGTAGAGGCACCAATTTGTAAATTAGTGCATTCTACTCTTAATCTTTCCTTTTGAGCCCTGTTTCATTTCATAATACTTTATGCCGTTGACACTTGATTCTTTTATCCTGTGACTTAAAATCTAGCTAGTACACTAAGAATAGTAGTGAAAGAAGTGTCCATCATTTACTGAAGAAAATCTAAAATTTTCTTCATTGAAAAAATTTATATTAATTTTTAAATATATATTTATTCAAAACATTGGTAAAATTTCTGTTTTATATAGTAGTTCTCTCCAGCAATTCTACATATAAGCTTTATACGTTGGCCCACAATTGCTGTGCTCCAGGTCTTTCCCTTGCTGCCTCCACAGCACATTGTGTTGTCCATCGGTTTCCTTAGCTGACAACATACAGCTATTCATAACACATCGATCAAGTTAATGATATTGAGTGGTGTACTTAGTATATCTTTAAATCCAGAGGCATGCTTTTTTTCTGTTCCTTATACAAAGCCTATGCTCGTTCTTTTGTTTTATTCTACCTGTGGAATAGCCTGAACTTTCCACACTTATCTAAAGGCGATGGCTGTCATGATAGACTACTGAAGGCTTGTGTAAGTTAAACGTTTCATTTTTATTCTTACTTTTGTGGGAGTTTTAGATACACAGATTGGTTCTAGGCATGCTGCTTTTCAGTTTATGGCTTTGTTTTTACTTGACAAGAAAGAAAACCAAACTCTATAAGAAAATAAAATGTTCTTCGTGCTGAGATCAAGATGCATTATATAATATATTATGCAGAAATCTGTGCATTGTTTTGTAAATTAAATGTATTTATTTCCAAAAGTAAGCAAAATTGAATATAAAATAATAAAAGGATGAGGAGTTTTAAGTTTTCTCAGTAATGCAAAAAGTTGACATCATAGGTGTCTGTTTCTAGATAAGGGCATCACCAAAAGTATGTTTTGATGCCATTGTTATGAGACTAGGTGGCATATTTTTCTTTTCATTTTCCATGTCTTTTCCTCTGACTCTAATCCAAAATAATTACCCTACTGTTTTTATTATTTTTGATACAGATTCTGAGATTATCTGTCTGGACAATTTGTGAAAGCCAATGAGACATGTATGTTGTACTGAAGGAATAATCATGGACTGACTAAAATTTAGCCAATATTAGCTTGTTGTTTCATTTGCATGCTAAGCACTTAAAAAAATATAAAATTTCTTGTTTTACTGTTAGTCTACGCATTGTTTAATAAGCTACCAGGTACTATCTCTTATGATTAATCCTGCAGGAAAATAGTTGAGCACTACTAACAATATTGCTAATATTTGATAGTACTAACTATTAAGTTGCCTTAATACTTACACAGGTGAGGTTTCATTATGGAATTTAAGGTTTTTATACATATGCTTTTACCTTAAGAGGTGTGGCAAAAAGGGAATTTTTCTTTTCCTAAAAAGGAAATAAATAGTTTTGTTTTTCTGCAATTCTATTAGTTCTGAAAAATGCTAATTAAATACATTCAATTGATTGAAGATTTAGCCAGGCTTTGCTCTTTGCCTTTTCCATTTGCCCTTTCCCTTCTTTTCTAATGCTACATATTTGGTCACATACATTCAACAGGTAATCCCCTTATCAGAAGCTTGCATCACCTTCTACTTAAACTGCATAAATCTAATTAGAAAATTCCTACTCTACTATCTTGTGCTTGATGTACCACTAAATTGAATTCCCACTGGGTGACCTTCCTTGTTCATGTTACTTGATCTTTGAGCCTGAGAGCTCCAACAGCGTTGTGAGTCCCACCATACTGGACAGAGTTTGGTATGAAGTGTCATACCAAATCATAGAATCATGTGGTAGTTTGGGTTGGAAGGGACCTTTGAAGGTCATCTAGTCCCACCCCCATGAGCAAAGACATCTTTAACTGGATCAGGTTGCTGAGAGCCATGCCCAGCACAGCTTTGAATGTTGCCAGGGATGGGACATCTGCCACCTCTCTGGGCAATTTCTTTCAGTCTTCCACAACCCTTATCGTAAAAAAGTCTTCCTTGCGTCTAGTCTGAGATCTAGTTTCCTTCCATCTGCTATCTGTGTTCTTGAGGATACTTGCACATTGGAAGAAATCTTACCATATCTGTTCTTGTCACCATTTTGGAGTTTGAACACCAAGTCTAGTTAGTGAAAGCTTCAAAAAGACTCCTTGGACCACACCAGTATCAATGAGCTGAAGCTCAGTAATCCTGAATAATTTGTATCAATTTTGGCTCTGTCTCACCACTGCAGTGCCTAGAGCTCTCTTGTGAGAGGACCCACTGTGCTATTTTTTGCCCATAAGTCACTTTTAAAATGATTCTTTCAAGTAAAATGAAATATATTCTTTAACAGATAACTCATGAGCGGAGTAAAAGATTGCTCAGAGTGGTGATTTTAAAACAGGACTATTTTAAACCAGATGTGCTTCTTGTTTTATTCACTGGCTGGGAGCAGGGTTCAGGTGTCTGTAACCGTTCCCTGCGAGAGCCGATGCTATCGCTGCCTGCAAGGTCTCTTCTGCAAGGAGCGCTCTGCCCTTCTGCGCACCAAGGTGGGCGATGGAATCAGCTCTCGGAGATGAGACAGGGGGGCCAACACCGGGCAGGCTGCAGGAATCAAATAGTTCAGACTTTGTAGAGGACACTCTTAGACACAAGGATGAGCTGGAAACCATTCCTGTGGAAGAGGTTCAAGACCTTAAACATGAGGATTTGCAAGAACCTGCTCCTACTAAAGCAACGCAGGACACTAAAGCTGAGTCTGGGCAGGTACAGCAAAGGGATACAATGAATTAAAGGTCTGGGGCATTGTTACAAGTGCAGTAATGTATTTGTTAGCAATTGTAAGCATACTATTTTCTCAATTATACTTGAAAAGACTTCCTTGGGTTTTTATGGATTAAGTCTATTTTTTTTGGGTTTGGATCTCTGAAGACCCGGAAGGGCTGTGCATGTCATGGAAACCCTTTTTGCCTTAACTAGGTAGAAGTTTATGTATGCCATTGTCATATTCAGGTGGATTGAGCGGATTGAGAGTATCTGTTGCAAGTTGACCTACATAGCCCACTTTCAGGTATAATGCTCAACACTATCCATAATGGATAAATTGAAGCTATCCTTATGAGAGGGATTTTTTGGTGCAATTTGAAATTGCTGGCCTCAGTTGAGAGTCAGGCTAGAGATATGATTGTTGCTATCAGTGGTATTTGTGGTATTGTGTTCTTCTGCAGAAAATTACATTCTACTTTGGTATCACAGAGTTCAAGGAGAAACATGAATATTGAGGGCTTCAAGCAGAGGTGTAAAATACATTTTCTATGTTGGAACAAACTTTTTCAGTCTTGTTCCAAACAAATGAATAAAAGATGTCAGGAATGAGAGACAGGCTTTGATGAACAGTCCCAGTGATCTGATCTGTCACTGCCACATAAGTCCTTGCTCTTCTGTGCTGCGAGAAGCAGACATGGCCTAGATGCTGAACTGGGTTCTTGCCCAGAAATTTTCTCCTCTTAATGTTTCTTTGCAAAATTTCCCTGTTTGTATGAACTGTTCAGCTCTCCTACAGCAGGCAGTTGAAACACCTCCTACACACCAGGTGAGTGTCCTACCCAGAAGGCGAGCAGGTCTTTTCCTCTGAGTCAGGAGTCCAAGTTGGATCTCAGCCTGCTGTCTACATCCTGCACGGGTGTCTTTCTGTTTCTTAAATATTTGTTTTGTGATAAGTGCTTTGAGCTTTTTTTAAATTTAAATTTTCAGCAGCTGTCCTATCCTGAACCTGAGAATTCTGTCCCAAATAAACTTTTCTTAAAAATAACATATTGTTGCAAAAAGTCTAGCTAACAGATTGACTGTCTTTATCTACAGTCTTGTTCTTTTAAAAAACGCTTAAATCAAGAAATGTTAGAAAGAATTCCTTGTCAGAATGAAGATTCTTGTTTCCGGATGAAAGAACAGTTAACAATACAACAAGAAAATTAACAAGTGTCTGACATTATAACAATTCATGACTGTGAAAACATTTTTTACAGAGTGCCTTGACTCTGTCAGAAATATGGACTTCTGATATTGAAGGTTTTTCTTTTTCTTGTTGAAGGTTTTTCTGAGTTTAGAGAGAAGGGTCAGGGTGGGATGGTTGTTCTCTTAATCAGTGTGACATGGTGTCACGGTTGCCAGCCAGGAAGCCACACAGCTGCTTGCTTGCTCCCCCAACAGTGGGACTAGGGAGAGAATCAGAAGGGTCAAAGGTAGAAAACCTGTGAGTTGAGCTAAAAACAGCTTAATAGGAATAGGAAAAGCAAAAGCCACATACACAAGCAAAGCAAGGAATTAATTCACTTCCCATGGGCAGGCAGGTGTTCAGCCATCTCCAGGGCAGCAGGGCTCTGTCATGTATAACAGTTACTTGGAAAGACAGACACCATCACTCCGAATGTCCCCTCCTTCCTCCTTCTTCCTGAAACTTTTTATAGTGAGCATGGTGTCATATGGTCTGGAATATTCCTGTGGTCACTTTGGGTCACCTGTCCTAGCTGTGTTTCCTTCCAACCCTCCCATGCACTCCCTTGCCATTGTGGCAGTATGGAAAGCAGAAAAAGCCTTGGCTCTGTGTAAGCCCTGCTCAGCAATAGCAAAAACATCTCTATATTATCAACCCTGTGTTCAGCACAAATCCAAAACAAAGCCTTGTATCAGCCACTGCGAAGAAAATTAACTCTACCCCAGCTGAAACCAGCACACATGCTAATACTCAGCTACTAAAATTTTGAGGAGCAAGTGCTTCTGAAACAGGGCTTTCTTTCTACTTCTAAAAGTGATTTCCTGGTATGAATAGACTCTAAATCTTAGCCTCTAATAATTGATTTTCCTGTTTGTCAAATAACTTGCTCATTTGCTAAATGAGAATAGTATTCCATCTGTAGCATTATAGTTTGAGGGAATTCCTAAGTTGCACTTTAACAGTGCATCTTTTATATCTCTTTATCCATGTAAAATTCAGTGTTGCTGAATGTAAGAGTGTGATTGATTAATGAGCAGTCATGATAATGTGTCCTACATTCTAGAGGCTGGTTTGTAAGCCCAATTGAGAGAATATCAGCCCCAATGTGCATTTTCAAATATGGAGTCAGGAAAGGACAAGGGTTATTTTCAAAACCTTGAGATTTAATCTTGGCATAGTTTGTTTCTTCACTCTGATGCTGCTGAACATATATTTTCAGAACACAGAAATACAGCTCCATGAAAGCACTCACTTTGGCATAGTCCTCCCCTTTTCTTTGTCTAATAGCTGGGAACTGTTCTTGCTGTTTAGTTCTTGCTGTTTCCCGAGTTCTTTTTGCTCTTGATGACTGCATATGTAGAACTTCACATGTTACAGGATTGTATGTGCACATGGCTCCTTTCAAAGTGAAACTATTAATCATGTTGATAAAGTTGAAAAATTCTTGGCACATGTACAGGAATTCTTTGCTTATATTCAGAAGCTGTTTTTACTGTTTTAAAAACTCATCTAAAGTACATCCCAACATTACTTAAGCTCTCTAGTGAACATTTAATTTAGCTAAAAAAAAGATGGGATTCTTTAGAAAATATGTTCTCTCTTAGGAAATTTCTTCATCTTAATACTTTGAACTAGATATAAATAAGTTTAGAAGTGATTTCCATTAGTGTTTTGATGCAAGGTAAATAAAAGAAAAGAACTGTTTATAAGGAACTAAAGAAAGCTATTGTTAGTAATGATACAAAATGCTCAATCAATGCTTTTAAAAATATTTCTGCCTTTTTAGGACTGTCAAGAGGCAAACTTTCAGTGTATTCTGGACACTGAGCACTTGCATTATATAATGATGTGTGTGTAGTTCTTGAACTTTTAAAATAATGTTTAGTTTATGAACTTTTCAACTTGAGATACAGCAGATTCTGCCTAGTGACAGAAACTAAACAGAAGTTAGAACCTGCAGCTTCATTAGGTGCCTAGACTAAATACAGTTTGTTTTCTAACACAGCAGTATGAATGCCATTCATTCTCCAGCCTTTATATTCAGGGTCTTCTAGTAGATTTATGGATCTTGAATGTCTTTTTCTTTCTGTTTCTTTGTCTCCCTCCCTCCCCTTCTTTTCTGGCATCATTTTGTATGAGTCAGATATTCCACTATTCTCTCTTTAAAGTGCCAGGAGTGCTTGCAAGAAATACCAGTGTAATGGACTAGGAAACTGGTTTATTTTCTCTAGAAATATTCCAGGCTAGGCAGTGGCCAGCCTACCATCATCATATAGATGAAAAAGCCACCATTTCTTACCAATCTTAGCCTATGAATGGGGAATCCTTAGTGGCAAAAGACTGCCTGTAAGAATAGGATTATGTTCTATTAGGGGAGCCCAGACTGAAACGGCCACAGGAGATTGTTTCTGATAAGGTTTCCTGTAAAGTGTGCATGTGCTTAATTAAGAACAAGTGAAATGCTCAGCCAAATATTTGGGGTTTATTACTCTCAAGGTGTTATCCTGCATAGCCCCTTGTGGTTTCCCATTCTGCACTGTTTGCTCTGCTCACTTTCTCCATGAGAATATCTTCATTGATTGCTCCAATTTAGTCTAATAGATCTCACCTAAAGAAATGAAGTTTGATTCAGATGGGCTCCTTGGTATAAACTATGCTGTTAGTGCTTTCTTTGGATGCAATCAAAAAGCAACCCTAAAAGGACCTGGAATCTGCAGCATTGGCTCATTCCTAACATTTGTTACATCATGCCTTCTTTGGGGAGTGCAGCTGTGTGTCATCTTCACATATATTCAGAATACATTACAAGTGGATGTTGCTCTTTCTCAAAGAATGTGCAGCTCTTGTTTCTGTTTGTGATCAGGAGCAATTTAGATTGATAATAACGTTGGAGGAATTTGTAATGGTGGATATCATGCATTTGAAACAGTCTGATTTCTGTTCGCTCTTCTCGGTAGCATCTTGTCAGAATTTGCAACGCCCATGATAATGGCTTTCTTCCCTTAAAGGGATTTTTGTACAAACTTTCAATCATATACTAATTCATGTACAGGTCAGACTGCCTAATGCTTTGTGAGTTTTCCATCAATTGTTTTAATTGTAATTGAGATAGCTCTTGTGATTTTTGGCTTTTCCTCTAGTCTGCATTAATGATTATTACTTCAGCTGGTTGTAGCAGGGATCACCTGGACATGGGGTAATGTCCTATATCATTGGACCAGTATTATTTAATATCTTTATCAATGACGTAGATGAAGGGATAGAGTGCACACTCAGCAAATTTGCAGAGGACACCAGCTCAGTGATGCAGCTGACAAACCTGAAGGATGGGATGCCATCCAGAGGGACCTGTTCAAGCTCAACATGTGAGTCCGTGGGAATCTCATGAGGTTTAGCAAGACCAAGTGCAATGTGCTGCATCTGGGTCAGGGAAAACCATGGTGTCAACACAGGCTAGTGGATGAACAGATGAGAGCAGCCCTGCAAGAAGGATTTGAGGGTGTTTTGGTGGACAAGAGGCCGGACACGAGCCAGCAATGTGCACTTGCAGCCCAGAAAGCCCATTGTAGCCTGAGCTGCATCAAAAGAAATGTGAGCAGCAGTCCAGGGGAGGCGATTCTGCCCGTCTACTCTATAATTCTTTACTGAGAGTGGTGAAGCACTGGAACAGGTTGCCCAGAGAAGCTGAGAATGCCCCATCCCTGGAATGTTCTAGGCCAGGTTGGATGGGGTGTTGAGCAACCTTGTCTAGTGGAAGGTGTCCCTGCTTATTGCAGGGGGATTGGAAATAGTTATGATCTCCAAGGTCCTTCCAGCCCAGGCCATTCTATGATTCTATGATGATTGATGCCTGGGTGAGTCCTGTTTCATAAATGTAACATCCTGAATCTCAAGCCAGTAACTGAAAATGAGTTTGGCTTTTCAAGCTGCTCTGTAGTTTCTTACTTTGCATGCCTGAACCTGAGGTAAAGCCATCAGTTTTGAGGCTGAATGTTCCATCAGGAAACAGCTGCTTCTTGCAAGGTGGGTTTTGCTGCCCCTGGCCGTGGTCAGTAAGGCTGGTGTTAAAAGAGGTGAAGCAGGTGTGCTACATGACTTACCTTATGATGCTAAAGTCCTTCAAAGTCGTAGTCTACCAAGCCCTATGTGAAACCTGTGTGAGCAGCTGGAGAATTATGAATCATTGCTCATAATGAGGTGCCATAACTTCAGCAAATATAAGTGATGTCTCAGGGGACACTGTGAGTTGTAAACCAGAGAAAAGGAGATTAGTTTCAAAGGGGCTCAGCAGCCTCCCTTCAGCAAACCAAGGAGTGGAAAATGGAACATTAAATGCCAAATGATCCAAAACACAAACTCTAGTTATATGCATGATTTCAGATTCTAGATGAAAATTAGAAGGTTTCATAAATCAATGCTAAGTTTTTAGGAGGAGAAGAAATCATGAGGTTGAGATTAGTTTACAAAAGACTTTTTTTGAGATCACAACATTTTGAACCAGGTTTATTGTTTGTCTCCAATTATATTAATTTAGACCTTACATTATCTGAATTACTTAAGCACATCAAAAGTGTTTCATTACACTTCAGTATTTTTGTAGTTAATGGTGATCATCACAAACTTCTTCTCTTCATTTTGTTGCTAAAAAACCCTCTTCACCCAGTTTTTTCCTCCTCCCCTCCAATAACCTTTCCTAGCTTGTTTTAAGCTGTGCCTTCTACATTTATTCTTAATGACTGTCAAAAACGCAGTTAGTCTCACCTAATTTGTCTAGTTTCAGTTTCTAATCCTTTGCTTTTGTTTTGACATTTTCTACTAGATTAAAGACCTATTTACTGTTATAAGACCTTCTTGCTCTAATTTACGTGTAATCCTTGTTCAAGACACCTCTTAACTTTCTTGCTGCAATAAACAGACTCAACTGCTTTAGCATGCCTGAAGTAATTTTTCTGGCACTTCTCTAAAATTTTACAGTTTTCAGCAGCGGCCTAAAAGATGTGTGGATGCCTGTCCTGCACATATTGTTGCAGCAATAATCTTGCTAATACCATAACACAACCTACTTGCTCTCTCTTTACATTCCTTTATAGGTTCAAAGATTGTGTTGACCTTTTGCAGACCTGCAGGGTCCTTCTGTGAAACCAGTATTGTTCATGATCCTTTCTAGATTGCTCTTTACAAAGGATTCTACTATTACCTAGTTCCTCTTTTAAATCTTTTAAATTTTAGATCTGCGTGTTTGACTGTAATTAATTTAGTCAGGCCAAGTTTCCATGTAATTGAGTCATTTCCATCACTGTTTATTGCATCCTAGATTTTTCAGATCAACCTAGCACTGAAGTGGCCACTTTGTCGATTATCTGTTTTCTGTAAAATCCTTGTTTTATTCCAACAAATTTGACAGACCAGTTGAGATCCTTAAAATGTTAATTTTATGCTGAATTTGTGAAAAACAGAGGAGGGGCTGTGAAGCAGACAGAAGTGGATGGTTCCACAGTGCAGATGGGTGAAATCTGACCTTTGTCCTGTCTGTGAGGCAGTGGTGGGATGGTCAGTGGATGTGAAGCCTGTCGTGGGGCAACAAGCACATGTGTAGGTTCAGGACATCTGCTGTCATCTGCAGCTTGCCCTTGCGGAGGTGGGAGAGGATATTAGTGTGAGAACGGAGCACTGTGGTGCTGCCAAGAATAGGAATTCGGTGCATGAGGAAGCTTAGGGAACCAGGGACACTGGGCTAATGTAATGGTTGGGAAGTGGAAATGCATAAGGACATAAAACACACCAATGTAGGTTTTGCTGGTTTAGCCTGCCATTAGCTCCACTGAGCTGGTCTGAGCTCATTTACCATCCTTATGTTTACATATTAGATGTGTCATGGGTCTGGCCTACATATTTAGACTTAAATGTAATTGTTTGCACTTTGCTTTTTTTATCAATTTTTTTTAATTTGTCAGCATACTGAACACCCAAATCCATATGAAAAATATTTTTGTTTAGGTTAAAAAATTAATTGTACTATCCTAGTTTTCCCAATGAAAATTCTAACAGGAGATAGTCATAGCTAGAAGCACTAAGCAAATACTTTAGAACAGAGGAAGATATCTAGTGCTGTGTTACTTTGGGTACTGTAGGACAAAACTGGTTAGAGTGCCGTTTGAGAGCTAGCCTGTGTTTTTGAAGATAAATCCTACACAGTTAGGCAGCTGATGCATTATTCATGTGATGCTAGGGAGAGGTATAGATTTCTGCTGATAGTTCCATATGGCTGGCCAGAGCAGTAGTATGTAGTCTTTCTTGCTGTTGCTTGCCATGGGGAAACATGATCAGGATGGCATCGTGCTGTTCCTGGCCACTTTATAACCTATCTTCTGCTGTACAGAAAACCACCAGACTGTAAAATGCAAAATGGAAATGGCAATGCGAAGATATCAATTTTAGTGGAATTTTTTAATGACAGTGATTCAATTCTGAGTAACACCATTTAGTGATTGTGTGTTCCTGTATTTGATATTTTTGTCAAAAGAATATTTTATTTCTTAAAAACACGCCAGCAGAAATGTTTCTAAACATATAAAGAAGAAACAAATAACAATACTAGATGGCCTTTAACTGTATCGTTTAGAAGAAATTTTTAGAAAGTTACCAGGCTAGATTACTTGACTTTTTCTGTGTTACTCTCAGTTGATTTTTTAAAACAATATTTTCTAAATAATAATGTATTAACTTTGCTATAAATATAGACATTAACTCATGTTGCATGCTTTCTTTAAATGATTTGCTCATTGAATTTTCTCTACCAAAGCTGTCTGTTATAAATATTTTGCTGGTGTCCAAGCACTGTTCAAATAAACTTTCTAATAATGTCTCTGAAGTCTGACATAACAGGAAATTTGTTATGGTTATATAAAGGTGGGATTTAACAAGATTAAGACACTGGGCCGTGGAGCATTTGACTGTGAAGCTCAAATGTTCAGTATGAGTGTATACAGTGTTGTGGTGGGTTTGACTTATCATGAAAATGAAGGAAGTTGTTATAAAAGCAGATCATTGGAATATTGTATTGTTTCTGAAGATTGCTTTTCTTAATGACATGGAAGCTGGGCCAGTTGTTTCCCCCCTAGTATTCTGTTACCCACTAATGTCTGTATGATTTTAATTTATACTCTGTTTTTACATAACCTTTGATTTCATATCCTTCTTGGAAGAAACATCAGGAATAGTTATAAGTCCATTAAGGCCAGAGTTGTATAATTTCTGTCGCTATAGTGTCTAACAAGTCAAACTATGATGTTTGTTACAGTGTTACATGACATTTTATATTGTTTTTACCCTGCCTACTATTAGCAATAATTGGTTGGAGATTAAGCTTATATTTTTATAGTTCATTAATACAGCAAATTTAATGGGGTTTTTTTGGTACTGATCCTTCAAAATGTAGCCACACGAATCCTGCTTTGCCTGGAGAATTTAATGAAATACTTCTTTTTCTTGTGGTTAAGAGAGGTATCTCTTTACCATTCAAGGAGATTGAATTAAAAGCTATCAGACTTAAAGAGGAGTTTTCATAGCTGGCATGTGGTGGCACTAGACCTAGATTGCAAGAATTAATAAATATTGTGTTATTAATAAATTGCCTCACTGATCAGCAGAGCATGCCATTTTGGTTGCCTACAAAGTGGCTGCCAGCGGTTGCAATAATCAGATTGTAAACATCAGTGTTCAGTGATCTACTCCTGCTTCAGGAGATGATCTAGTCATATATAAAGCAAACACTAGAAAAAGACACATTTTAAAACGGACAACCAAGTTTAATACACACTAGTCTGTGCATTAAAATGAATGCACGAGAACTCACATTTAATTTCTACAAGGCAGTCAGTATCAATATTACTTTTGGAGTTTTTTTAAGCGCTTTTTGTTCTCTTTGGTTTATTGGAATGATTTTTATTCTTGCAACTGCAAAAGTGGTCAGCTGGGTTAACTCCATTAACTAAAGACAGTGAGCAATTAATCAGATGAGGGAGGATAAGAAGTCATCACTGCTTCAGTAATAATTGAGTGAAGCATACTGTAAATGTAAAATACAGTCCAAATAAGTCTGCATCGGGATGTAATTTAGAGAAGCTGCTATAGCTGATTTCTGTAATTCTTTCTCTCTTCATGGTTACTCCTGAAACGCAAGTGTGTCCCTGTGTTTATTGCACAAGGGATGCATGTTCATGATTGTTATTGCCCAGGCTTTGTAGATTATTTACAGAGTAAAGTAGCATTAAAATTTCCTACAGCATAAGTTTAAAAAAAAAAAAGTTCACAATGTAATGATAATATTAAAAGTGGAAGTACAATAGCCTTCCTTAAGAGTAAATGATAATGTTTTTCTGATGACAAAAGTGAGGCCTGCTTGGGTGATTTGTTTTTGTGGTATGTCATCAACATGTATTCAGGGAAACAGAAAATACGTCTAGCTATAGTTTCTAAAATATCACTCAATGTTAGAGAACCATGATATATGATATATGAATCTTTCAATGGCTGAAGTACTGTGCCCATAATTACTACAGGGGAATGTTTTTTATTCATTCAAATAAAACCAAAGCATTTTAAAATTTTAAATTGCATAGATTCTTTGTGGGATAAGTTTATCTCTTTTTCCACTCAGCAATCAGGCTTAGGTCCCTTTGAACATGGATGTTTATCTCTTGTCATTTTTGCGTTAGAGTAGTGCAGAGATAAATGTGGTTGTACTGAAGTTACTGTACACTGCCAGTATGTGTGTATTTTTTTCCTAATATGCATTCTGCTGCATGGACTGGGCAGTGTGTGCGTAATGGATTCCTCTTTTTGTCTTTTCATATATCCTCTGAGGATAAATCTTTTGCTGCATGTAATTGTAATATCCAGAACATATTCTCTTAGTGCCCCCAAATGTTAGAGATGTTTTAATTCTTGTAATGTTGTGTCAGCCAAGGGGATATCTAAGTTTAAGGACACAAATACACGAAAATATGCTTCCATAATTCTGATTTTGTCCTTCACTGTTTAATGTTTCATAAAGTTTCTCAGTACAGTGAATAAACATAAGCATGGCTATTTCTTGGTTCTGTCTGAATTAGGGTGCAGTGAGTACACGTGTAGTACTAAATCACTGTTTCAAGGATGATTAGAGAGAATCGTTTGTCAGTTGTGTTGACTTAGGCTCTGATGAGAGGAAAACTGGCTTTGACTACAATGCAGATGTGTTCTGTGTCTTCTAAATTTTGCAGTTAAACAAGTTAGACAAAAAAGAAATTTTGTTAATGAATATTGAATATTATGTAAATCAAATTTACTGAATTAAAATGAAGATTTACTAGGCCAAAACCAGTGTTAAATTGTTATTTTGTGTATTTAGGAAGAACATTAAGCACAATAATTAATTTTTTTGTATACTTGCTGAGATG
Source organism: Atrichornis clamosus (assembly GCA_013400975.1). Classification (NCBI taxonomy): domain Eukaryota; kingdom Metazoa; phylum Chordata; class Aves; order Passeriformes; family Menuridae; genus Atrichornis; species Atrichornis clamosus. The sequence continues at coordinate 71,597 of WBMZ01012202.1, read as the reverse complement.
ACTTTGGATTTCAAAGAGTTACAGAAAAAATAAGAAATGCAACTCTAAAGAAATTCTACTATAGTTATAAAGAGTAGACCAGGAAGGAGGTTCATGATATTTTCACTCAGTTTCCATGCAGTTGTGTACAAGTTACACATAAATTGTAAGAACGATCAGATAACAGTGAACTGCTTAATATTTACAGAATTGTATTCTTGGATACCAAACTGTTTGTTTGGAAAACAAAATTCTGTTTTTAATTTCTAAATATGTGTTTGTTCCCTCTGAATTTTATATTTAGTCCAATACACATTACATGGATGCTAAGTTTACCTAAAACAATTATCAATCTCACCAGCCTTGACAAGGTTAGGGGAATTGTTCTGACCTTTTGCAGTGCCATTTAAAATTGAATATATCTCATTCTGCAGTGTAACAAATGTCAGAGATGAAGACAAACTTTCTAATAAGAATAGTTTTGATTCCATCTTAAACGTCACCATTGTATGCTGGAAGTAGGTCTCTGTTGCAACAGGATTGCTTTATGTTTAAGATGCATGTTATTTTAAAAATTTTCATAAATTTTAATTTGTCTGGTAGTGCACGTGCATTTATCATAGATATAGCATCAAAGAAATTAAGATATAATGAATGAAGCAGCATAGAATTCCCAGATAACATAAGTTATTTGTTAGTTGTACAGTTGCAGGGAAGAAGTTTTGCAGTACTGTGAATATCTGAGGGCATAATTACTATTAATGCTCATTAACTTGGTAAGACATATATTTTGAAAATGTAAAGCAAATTGGATCGAATACTATTTTTACTAAACATTTATGAAATATTTTAATATAATTTTAAGGAGGTTTGGTGTTTTTTTTTTCCAAATTGTCTTTTTCTCCATAGATATTCCCACTTTCACTGTGAGGTTTGAAAGATCAGAATTGAATAAAACTCATAAATTTTCTTGACTTTGTGCTGAAAATCTTACATGATATTTCTAAAGAGACACAAGTTAGCTGTGGTTTGCTGCAAGATTTCGTGGTCTTCTTTTTGTGTGTATTGAGAATACTTTAAAATTTGAAATGGAAGTAAATCTCCTGATTATAGAATGGTTTTGATAAGCCTGATAGGAAACTAAAGTGGCAGCTGTGTGAAAGCACAAGTTAGAGGTGTGGCCCAAACGTACCCCAATCCCTTATGGTTCCAGTAGGGTCCAAACCAATGGTTGAATTATATGCCTGCTGCAAACATTTTGTCCAAGACTAAATCTTGTCTGAAATAAAAACCCTTCTGTGTATAGAGGAGGCCTATGGGGGCATTGGCACCAATTTTTGTTGATCTGCTGAATGATTCCTGTTGTGCTGCATAACTGCTAATGGAGACATAGCCAAGAATATAATCTCCTATGGGTGTTCATGACTTCCTTAGATAACCCATTTAAAGGGTTCTTCCTTAGCACTCCACAACCTCCCCACTTCTTCCTTCTCTTAAGTGCTAGTACATTTCGTAAAACTTGTTACTATCAAAGATAAATAAAAGTGTGGGTTTTCTTCAGTTGTAGGCTTCCATTTCTTGCACATTGTGCAAACTTGTTAAAAGATACAATATTGTCTTGACTTTTGGCAAAAAAAAGAGTAATTGTTAGCAATACAAGGTACATGTGCAGCCAGAGGACATGTTTTTGAAAACTGCTCGTCCCATGTATGTATTATCAGGAGGGGTGTAGAGCATCCTAACATTTTATTCTATGTTGTCTGACAACAGGAATGTGATAAACTCACAAAATGGGTTTGTGAACAAAATTATGAAAGCAGTGCTTTAGATCTATTTAATTTTGCCTAAATCTGTGAGAGAGGAGTCTACACTGATTACAGTTGGTAGTTATTTTTCAGGGTAATTATAAATCCAAGCTAAGATTACTTGAGTGCTGAGATTACTTTCACATCTAAACAAATATAGATACCTTTGCAAAATGGATTATGAAGGTCTATAACATGAGAGATGTTGTTTAGCACTGAACTCTTCTTACAAGACTCATTCTAAATTCACTTGCAATACTGTACTGTCAAGTAACTTATAGCTCTGAGTGCCAATGCAGGCATCTGTTTTCTGTAGAAATAAAGGCATGTAGGTGATTAAAACCTGATTGTTTGGCTGTTTCTTTTCCTGTTGTGTTTTGCTGTCTAGATTAGGCCATGTTTCTTTTTCATGTTATATGAAAAGACGAGGCGCTGGTCTTTTGTGTGGCAACTTCAGTGCCACCGGAAGGAACAGCCCTAGACTGGCGGTTTTCTTCCATGTCTGAAGAGTGGAAAGAATGGTGGCAGTGAATATGCAGCCATTGCCACCGCAATTGATCTAGCTCACGTGCTTTTTCCAGCCCTGTTTGGATACAGGCAGGGAGTAGGTTTGCAGCTTTGGTCAGTATTTGGCCATAATTATTTGCTCTCAGCCACCACCTTGACCTATTCCTATTTCTCCTCATCTTGGTGCCTCAGGCAGAGCAGAGCAGAGGGGGACAGTGTGTGCTGGAGCAGTCACCAGTGCTGCCATCTAGTCATCCTTCTGCTTTGTCCTGTGGAAGTGACAGGGAACGCACAGACCATCCAGGTAGCAGGCTGAGCACCTGTGGATTAGTCCACCGTGATATTGAGGAAGTGAGTTTAAGCATCTGTCACAGAAGCTCTAGTTGAGAATAAACTTCTGACAGGATCAGGTCACTGTGGTGGTGGTCCCTTAGTGCCCCTGCCTGCTACTGAAGAGAGAAATGATTTTGTAATTTGAGATTCCTCCTTTCTACTTTGCATGAACCCAGGAGGCTGGAATGCTTGCCTTCAGCATGTAGATGATTGATGTTCTGCAAATTAGCATTTTCCCTAGCAAAAGAAATGGACCAATCTTAATAATAAGTTTTATTCCCTGATTCCACTAGTTCTATAATTTATTAGAAGCCTACATCTTGCCAGTTAATTTCCACCAAAAATTGCATTTAATATGAAAATATCTCCCTATCTAGAAGTAAGAATCCCTTTTATTTCCTCAGAATTTAAAATATTGAAAGGTAAAGAAGAGAGTGCCTTGCATAACTAACATTGAATTTACCTTCCATTCATGTGTGGTGTGTCTTAATACAATATTGTTCTCTTCAGGAACATGAGCTGCATGACAAAAATGCCTCTCTGGTTGTAGAGGGGTTTAATTTCTTGTTAGTGTTTTCTTATATCTGAATTTCTTTGGGGTTTTTTTCTCCCCAAAAGTTGAATAAGTCTTTTATATTTTATATTTTAGAAAAAGTGTAGTTAAGTGCTTCTGTCTGAAATGCTGTCTTTCTAAAAGCAGTTCTGTACAGTGGATAGTCACAAGTATTGTGCTAATAGCCCTCTTAGAGTATTTGAGTTTCAGAGTAAAATAGTAACCAAATACTTGTTGAACACATGGGTTATGGATCTTGAGGGTTATATATGTCTGGTGCCTGAAAAACATCGGCTTTTTTATAAATGTGTCTTTTGTAGTGATGGAGATAGTGCTGGTGAGCTTTAATTACCATTTAATTAAGTAAAAGTTTATTTCAGAAGCTTTTGTGGATTTCTTGCACTTAAATAATATTTTGAGACTAGAGTGGAACATTAAGGAGTGATATATTTTAAGTAGTCTTCCAGTATGCAAAATCCCCCATTTTGTTTCCTCTGCTAGGTTTTCTTTTGATTACAGATGGTCTGTGTGATAGTTGCTATAGAAACCAGACCATTTTACTTCAATCTCTCGCTGTTGCTATGGTGTGCAGAGAGTTGCTATGTGTAAAGTGTCATTTAGACTTTTTTGTGATACTCTATGTAATAGTTAACTTGCAGTCAATATTCTCTAACGGCAGATAGAGTAATGTGACATGCTAATTAATGCTTTCTGCCACCAACTGTTGGATTCGACAGTTTGGCAAAAATTAGTTGCAAAGTTAGTGTAATGAATTCTGCAGATACAGCTTCCTTTAAATGCTCTAGTGTTAGAAGAAAATAATTCTGTTGACTATTAGGCAGAATTGTTTTTCTTGCCATAGCACACTCCCTAGGTGGGAACAAGTGTATACAAGGAACCCAGAACCTCTGAAGGGAGAAACCTCAGGTCTCCAGGGAGGCTACACCAGCCAAAGAAGCTGGTTTTGCAACCTGCAGTTGCTAGTGACAGCTGTAGCCTTCCGGCAGCTCCCAAAGGCGGCGGCAAATGGGACCGCGGAGTGTGAATAAACTGGAGCGCAGCTGTCCTGGCCTCCAACCTTCATCCTTCTGCCAGCCTGAAATAGAACCAGTGTGGGGTAGGGTGTAAGACTTGTAACACTTCCATGTTGCAGTCTTCATATCTGGATTTGGCAACTAAAAATTAAAATTAAATCACTTTCTATCAGACTTCAGAAATTAAACTTTCAGGAAATGCTCCAAGGATGACATTAACGAGTCCTCGGTGAAGATGATGATCCTGTCATTATCCTAAGGTGAAAAATACTATTTTTCGTGCGGAATAGTTGTATCCAGAACAAAAGCCTGGTGTGAAGCAGGTTAGTGAGGATATCTGCATACTATGGCAAATGTTCAGTGATAGTTGCCTGTCACCAGATTTGGTTTAGTAGTAGCTCCTACTTGATTTATTTTGTTCACATCCCAATTGCCAATGTGACATAAAAATAACAGAGCTTGTCCTGCATCTGAAGTGTCAGGAGGTGTCCCCACCTTAGGATCCAGGTGGCTCTTTGCCTCCCCTCTGGGGTGACCAGCCCTGGAGGGGCTGTCCTGGGGGTCAGCAGTCAGCTGCCCTTGAGTGGGCTGGCACAGCACCTCGGCCTGCAGCGCCGGCCTGTTCCCCAGCAACTCATTCTGTGCAAATTAAGTGAGTTTTGTGGGGATTTCATTTGTTCCCAAGAACTGTCACCCCAGAGAGGCGCCAAAATCCTCACTCCGCTTTCCCTGCGCAATTTCAGTAATAAACAGTAAGGAGTGTTTAGATGATGCTGGCTATGTCCTGAAGCTTCATCAACGCTCTGCTGGGCGACCAGTCTCTTCAGATGGGAAAGAGGTATCATCAGGGTGCATCTGTAGGTAGATGGCTTTGGTAGAGTTGTTTTAAGGGAGAGACTTTGAGTCATGAAATGGAACTCATTTTGAGACAGAAAAGCTTAATAACAGTCCCTTTTCAGATGTGAAATGTTCTTTAATATTATTTAACCTCCAATAAAGAAGAATAAAGAAAACTATTTTGTTCTGTTAAGAGGAGTTCCTGGAAAGTGATATGTGCTCTCTGGAAGTACAATGAGATAAACCTTTGTAAACATCAGGATCCTCTTTTCAGATATGAGATATTCTTTAATATTACTTAACCTCAGTAAAGAAGAATAAAGAAAATTTTTTTGTTCTGTTTAGAGGAGTTCTGGTGATGTGCTCTTTGGAAGTGCAATGAGATAAACCTTTGTAAACGTCAGGATCCCTCTGCCAGTGTATGTATTGTGTACTATTTATGCGTTAGTGTAACTTAAGTTTTCAGAGTTAAGCCTGATATAAGTTATGTGGCAATTTGTCTTTAGCCTGGCTAATTGCCTCACAACTCGCACTTCATAGAGTCACATAATCATGAAGGTTGGAAAAGACCTCCAAGATCATTGAGTCCACCCTTTGATAAACAACACTGTGTCAACTAAACCACAGTCCAAGTGCCATGTCCAGTTGTTTCTTAAACTCTTGCAGGGATTGGAACTCGACCACCTCCCTGGGCAGCCCATTCCAGTGCCTGACAACCCTTCAGTGAGTCAAATTCTCCCTGATGTCCAAACTTAACCTCCCATGGTGCAATGTGAGGCCCTTGCCTCTTGTTCTGTTTTTTTCTTAAATTATGTCAAGCCTTCCCAGACCCCTATGTTTTTAGCCAGGGAATTCTGAACCACAGTCCTGAATAGACCAAAGTTCGTCCTCCAGAAGTCCAAGGCAGAGGTTTTGTTGACCCCCTTCTTTACTTCACCCAGAATTTGTCACTGCTGTGCCCAGGACAGGCTCTGACCACATCTCCCACCAGCCCTTCTCTGCTCACAAACAGCAGGTCTAGTGGGGCACCATCCCTACTAAACTTGCTTGCCAGCTGTGTCAGGAGTTTATCTTCCACACTCTCCAGGAACCTCATATACTGCCTCCTCTCCACTGTGTTGAGTTTTCAGCAGCCATCAAAATAGTTGAAATCTTGCACAAAAACTTGTTCTGTTTTTTTTTTTCCCCAAGGTAATAAATATATGGGGTTAAATGTGGTGAATTGAACTTTTCTTTAATCTGATTTACAGTGCTGAAGTTGAGTAGCACAGATGCCTGTTACCTACCGTTGGAATAGCTGAACCTGGAGGTAGTCATGGCACTTACACTTTCCACTGGTTGTTTTTTCTTTTTTTAATAACTTATTTTTTTGTTTGTTTTTGTAACTGAGCTTAAACTGAAATAATTCAAACTTCTGGTTTAGGTCTCATGCCTTTGTTTAGCAAAAAATATGAATTTTTGCATCCTGGAGAAATACTGGACCACACACTTAAGAGTCAAACCATAATTCTTGATTCTATGAGAGAGACATCTGTGTATCATGTTGTAGGAACTGACTTCTGAGTTGCATCCATTCCAACACACGTGTAGAAACTGCACTCGCAGGGTTTGTATTTCACACAGGTGAAAGAGCAGGACCTGTCTGTCACAGTCTGTATGGCCCATGGGTGTGGGCCCTGTTGCATTCTAATAGTAAGGATTTTCACAGTTGTAATATTTATTAATATTTAGAAAGGAGATGATTAATTCCATTAAGGAGCCAATACTGTAATGCAGACCCTCTAACAGTAAAGTAGATGCACATTTCAGCATATTTTTCATATTGAAAGTTAAAGTCTTGTTTAACTAGTCTAATTAAAAATTAAATCACCCAAGGCACTACAGCATTGAGAAAAGCTGTCTGAAGCTGTTTCTGTAAGAGTCAAAATTGAAATGGAGAATAACATATGTTTTTGTGCTATCTCATTCATTTTTTTTTTTTTTTAATTGTTGTATGTGAGCTAATGAGAATGAAAGACCTCTAATCTAGATAATTGAGCTTAGTCTGCCAAAATGTATTGAGAACCTGACATCTGGAAACATCAGGGTATATTAATTTTGTCATTTTAAGTGGTTATGGTTTAGAGAACACTACTAAGACTGCTGCACTGTGTTTATGGTTTGGACTGTTTCCAAAATCAATCTTTGTGTTAAAATATATGTCCATGTAGATAGTATTGAAGGTAAGTATGCAGATGGATGCTCATCGGGTATAATATAAAATGTAATCCAGAGATAGTTCTCAAAAATTTGAGGGTTTTTTCCATGAATCTAGATTGAGTTGCTTCTTTGTATCACATTACCTAGAGAAAACAGAAAAATCCTAGTAACCATAGAAGTCACAGTTCATTACTGAGTCACACATGATGTGATTTTGAGCAGGAAATGTTTCTTGCACCATGCTGGCAGAAATAATTCCATTTATTGACTGGAATGCATTTAACTATATTTCTTCAGTCATGTCTTGATGATTTTGAGTATAGTCCTACTTTTTGTAGTTATGTAGCAACTAATATAGCAATTAATGTAGTCTTTGCTGAATTAATGTAGTCTTTACTGATGAAGTCTTTTTCATTTATTTCTTACAGGTTGAGCCCGTTTGTGCTAGTTAGTTCTTTAGTGAAAACACCTATAAGTCAACAAAAAACATTAAGGGATTTTTTAAGACCGTAGTCTTTATAATTTATGTACAAGGCTACTTCCTAGAGAGATTTCCTTTATACCTCAAGGAAGGCAGTTGCATTTCTACTGTCTTTCTGGTTCTCTTAATCCCTGTTAAGCAAATGTGAGATATCTCTTGCTTTTTTGGTTGTGATGAGCTGTACTTGCATTTAAAAACCCAGAGGATATTGCCATAAAGCTGGAGCAGGACTGAGGGATGTCTTTATGGGGTCAGAAGAGTAGCAGTAGCTTATTGGTGCCACCTCAGGGAGAGACATCTAGTGTCTGGTTGCAAATTAGCATGGAAATAGCCTCTATTTTTTTTTTTTTTCCTAAAGAAAGGTTAGACTCAAAATAGCACCTGAAGAGCAAAACCACAAAATCATGCCCACATGATTTGTGGGGTTTAGGTCAGTGTTTACTGTAAGCAAAATATTGCTGCTACTGCAGGGATTTTTTTTTTTTTAAGAGATACTTGATTTAGTAGTGCTTTATAATTAACTGTGGAGTTAGGCTTCTTTTGCATTGGTTTCAGTAGAATACCAGATGTGGCATAGTTATTTGGTATACTTGTATTTCTAGAAGTGAAAGTTTCTGTATTGAAGAGTAGAGTCAAAGTGAAATGAAGCTGCTCCTGAAATTATATATTTATTGCATCTTTGCAATGGTTGTAGGTCTAAACCCTTCATTTGCTTCTGAGTGTGGAATTGACTTTAATGGCTCAGCATGCTGTGAATATTGACTGAACAGCCTTTTTATCAGTTTGTAGACTAATATGCCTTATTTGTTATTAGTAATAGAGTTCTGGTTGATTTTATTAATGGCTTTCTTCTGCCCTCATGCTTTTTTCCCCCTTTGTACTACTTCTAAAATTACTTTGCAATCTCTTTGAAACACATACTTTGCTCTGTTTGAGTTCCTTGAAGTGCTTCGCACAGTCAGGAGCAATGAAAATTATCAAGTATTACAAATAAAACCTCAATTCACATTCTAGATGATGAAAAGTATACAAGATTAAACTAAGGGGGTTTGGTTTTGTTTTGGGGTTTTTTGGGGTTTTTTTTGTTTGTTTTCTTAAGGAAAGGAAATGGAAAACATAACTTAGAAAAAAGGAAAAGAAAAATATCCTTGTTTTCTTCCAGAATTCAGGAACTGTTTTGGGCTGACTTTAGCATTCCCTCCATTGCTCAGCTTTCACAATTTTTGTGTAAGATACAACACACGCAACTAAATTTTAAATCAAAACTTTCAGGAAGCAAAACTTGCTTTGCTATATTTTAACAGAAACAGTGAATATAGTGTCAAGATTCCTAGTGGCAATTAAATCTACACGATTTCCTGGAGCACAATATAAATTCAAAGAGCGAGTCCATAAACGTGTTTGACAACTAATTTCTTCATTCAAGAGAAAACTGCCTGCCCCTTTTTTTGATGCCAAAACCATTGTGTGCCTATTGTGTGTGTAGCAGCAGCTGTATGAAACGATTTCCTATACTGTGAATATAGTTAATTGCTGTAGCTATCATTTCCCTTGGTGGAAGAAAAGCTATGCCATCTGAAGGGGAAAGGAGAAAAGGAAAAAAAAAATATCCTTCGGGATTGGGATTGTAATAGTGGACTTGTTTTGTGCAGTCTTTGTCAGGGTAGCGTGGTTCAGGAAGCGTAAGCCTGTCAGTGAGTTGAAGGTTGCTGCTGCGCCGGCAGGTTGCTGTCCTTGTGATGAATGCTGTGCCAACAGAGTGACATCTGTGAGCGGGGTAGCACATACTCATCTCCGTGAGTCACCGGTGGCAAGGAATGTTCTTGGTTATTCCAAGATGTAGGACTGTGTTGAGAAGTGTCTGTCTTTTTCTTGAGATGCATCTTTCTCTGCAGTGAGGACCTGTTTGCCACTTTATTAGCCCTGTCACTGCAGTCTTTAATTCGCTGAGGGAAGTGACAACTTAGTGTGTGTGAGGCACATCTCTTTCACCTACCCTGCAAAAGTGTCAAGCTGCTCAAAACATGAAAGATGTGTTGGACTCTTCGTTCCTATCTCCTGTTTACCCCACTTACTTTTCCGGCGATGAAGGTCAGGGAATAGACTAATGTATAGATTTTAGCCTCTGTCTTTATTTTGCTTTAATCCTTTTCACATATTCTACTTATAAATAATTATGAGAACAGGTAGATATGTAAAACAACAATTCTAATGTTGATTATTAGTACTCCCTTTAGGAACCACAGTTGTGGAGGAGAAGGAGCTATAAATTCAGAACTAGTTTCAATCCCTGGTTTTAAAAAGTAAAGCTCTAAAATATTTTATTGATTTCCCTTCTATATATTGTGGGTTTGTTAATGTGTGTTTCTTTCGCTAACTTGTGTTGATTATTGGTGTCACGTTACTGACAAGCCAGAGAGCGTGGCTAAGCATAAGATGTGCAAACTTTCCTGTGTCTGTGATCCTGGACAAATAGAATTTGGGGCAATCTTTCTGACTCATTTCATCTGTGAATGAAACCAAGTTGGTAATCGTCCAGGAGTAAGCGTTTGGTGTCTGCCACATGACAGTGGTGCTTAGCCTGTTACCAAGTGTCACGACTTGCCTGATGCTATGCAGGAACATCTACAATTGATCTGAATCCAGCTGTACTCTTTGCTAATATAATTTATGTGCTCCATCGTAACCAAAGCAATATGCAGATAAAGTCTAAATCAACCATTTTTTAAGTGAAGTAAACTGTACTTTGGATCCTGTGTGGAAAAACAGTGAGGATATAAGGTTGGTCGTGGAAGGTTATTTTTGGCTTTTAGTTCTATTGGGCTTTTAGTCCTATTTCCAAAATGTATTAATTATTGCATGAAGTTAAGTGACACCTAACTTCTGACCTTTGCAATATGTGAAGGAAGTTCTGTCAAGCCTAACTATGACAATCATCTTTTTTGTAAGAGAAAAAGTTCTAAAAAGAATTAATGATGTCAAGGGATGAGAGAAAGCAAGATTTATGTAACTGCTTGTAGTGACCTGGTAAAACTATGCTGAAGCGAGCAGAAGTACTGTATTGCTTTTCAAAAGAGTTATAGCATACATTTATGGAAGAGATTGTCCTCAACTAAGGATAGACACTCCTGAATTAGCAGGAGTTAGGATTTTTATGCATTGCGAAGACTAAGTGAGAGACTGGAGGGGATAGCAGAACATCTTTTTGCATAAAGATTTGTTCTCTTTTGACTTTCATGAAGCAGAGATTGAAATACCATATATACTGATGTATAGCATAGAAGTGTGAAGCAGTATGCTGGCCTCTCTTTGACATTTTCTAACCATTCATGACCAAACTCAGTGGTGGTATTGAATAGACTGAAATTATATATTCTTGGGCCACCCCAAGCCTTCTACCCAGGGATTATTTAAGGTGGGGTAAACTGTACCATCTGCTGCAGAAGCAGATCCCAGTCCTGGAACTGGTGCAGACTTTGGCAGGGGTGAGCAGTGCCAGGGACTGTGCTGGGCAGCGCGTGGTCGGGAGGAGGTGTCTCCTGTCAGCCCAGCAGTCAGTTCCCATCCAGGCCAGACTGCTGCCGGCTGTGGGAAGGGGTCTGTGTTTGTTCATCTGTGAGTGATGCTGAAGCCAATTCCCAGTCTTTCCCTGGGGAGGAGGTGGTGGGCAGTGGGAAAGCATTTGGCTGGCTGCCAGCAGGACCCTGCAGGATATCAAGCTACATAATAAATTAGTAAAGTTGTTGCAAGGAAGTTTAAGTTCTTTGAAGCAAAGTTTTTGCTTTCAAAGTCAACCATATTTTTATTTTATTTTAATTAAGTAGTTTACAGAAACTAAACATTTAATTATAGATCAAGCAAAAGGTTTAGGGTTCTTCATGTAATATTTCATGAAATGTTTATGTCTGTGTAAACAATTTGATTTTTTTTTTAATTGGAACCCAATTTACTTCTTAATCTGTAACAGTTGAAAAATTCTTCTATGCAGGACATGTTTTGAATTCTCTCACCTTTTTAGTTACTTACTCTCATTCCTTCTCAGAATGGAGCTGCTATTTTTTGGTTATTTTAGTCATCATGCCTATCATTATTGCAGGATTCAAAGTGGCATCTACAAGGAAATGTAGCACAGAGCACAGCAATTTGTTTTCTAAATCCTACTTTTGTTTGCAACTGGTAACATTTTTTGACTTGATTATGCCTCTAGGACGAAAAATATTAGTGATGTTGCATTTCACAATAGCGGGCTATATTTTTTATCATTTGTACATTACACAGCTATGAAACCTGAAATCCTTGTTCTGCTACTCTTTCCTCATTCCGGTCTGTTTGAACTTCTGATCACTCTGTTATCAAAACAATATGCCATCCAAACAGAGAAGCCAAGATCAGACTTACCATGTATGGAATCTGTCTCAGGAGACAGGGACTTCCTGACACTGCATCAGGTTTCAAGCAGAGTAGGACTGAGAGGTTGAAAATGTTTTCATTACCAGCAAAGTGCTTTGGTGCCATCTGAATACTTCCAAGCAACAAGTAGCTGGAGGAAGTAGAGATTTCATTAGTTAATACTCCAGGGATGTCTTATTTGAGTTCATGAGATGTGCCATCTGGAAATTCTTGTTCATTCACATGTTGCATCCTTTTTAGGACACTGAAGTGCTCAAAGGTGCTTGATTTGAGTTGCTTTGGAGGTACCTAAAATAAAATGGGGAGAAATATTTGAAAGTCTCTATTAAAAATAAATTAAAAAAAAAATTCTCTTTTCATCTGAGTTGCCGAGGTTACCCTTCTTCGCTATGAAACCAGTCCAAGCTTTGCTGCTGCTTACTGCTATGCTCCAAGCACTGCCTCTTTTTCCTCTACTTTTCTTCCAGTTGTCCTTTAAAATTCCTAATAGGTCATTGGCAGCAGTGTATCCTTCTCTCTCCCTCTCTTTTTTTTTTCTGCCCCCTGACCTTCACCCATCAGAATCTTCAGTCTGGTCCATGGACACTGTAGGAACATTGCCAACTCCGGGCAAGTTTGCTCAGCACAGCCATTGTGACATTTTCATCCTTGTGGTTGTCTTGGTTGTCACTGGATATGTTTGCTAGGATGAAGCTTGGTGTCTCCCGATTCAGTTGGGTTTTGCTTGCAAAATGCTAATTTGGGAGAAGTCTTTGATGTGGCGGAGCCCAAAGGTTGGCAGAGGTGTGCCCTGTGGTTCGCTGTCTCTCTGCCTTGGAGCTCAAGGGCTTCTGGGCTTTCATTGCCTGGGGTATGGTAGCTGCCCATAGAGCCAGGGGTTGGGAAACTCACATACCCACAGAGACTGCCAAAGCCCAGAGAGTATCCCAAAACTGGTACTACCGTGGTTTTTTTCACTTACCATTGCGTAATGCAGACATTCTTTTTGGGTCTTGGGTCAGGTTAGAGAGGAAAGAATGTTTTGAATTATTTTAATGAGGTGTGCTGAAATTTTAATAATAAAGCAGGATTTATTTTGCTATTTCAAAATTGATTCAAATATATTTAGCCTTAGTTTCTAAGGCAGTTTGCTCAAAATTGAGGCCCTATGTTTAATGGTTGCCATGTTAATCCCCCAGTGTTTCCCGCAGAATCTACAGTTTCTTTTCACTTGGCTACTCATTTAAGCAAATCTGTGGGAAATTAATGGTTAGTGAGGTAAAATAATATCAAAACTATCAAATGAGCTCAGCACAAAGAGGCAGATACAGTTTTATTTTATTAGGAAATCGGTGTAAAAGATGATGGTTTGTTCACTTCTCTTTCATTGGAAATGGTGAAATATTGCCCATCATTTGCAGAAAATCCACTCATATTGCACCAACTGCTTTTATTGTACTAGATTTATTTTCCTAGAAAAATTTTGTTTTAAATAAAGTGTTAAATATATTTTCAAAAGGAGAAGGTGTTTTTGTTTGCTTGTTTGTTTTGTAAGAAAGAACTATCCAGGAACTTCACTGAGTACTCTGAACTTCTTAAAACATGTAGTTTGTGTTGAGTTTGAACTTCCCTGTTCCTTATTTTATTGTTTGCTGATCAGTAATGACACAATTCAATAGAAATATGTTAAACATCTGTTTTCCAAGAGTCCAGCAAGTTTCATTATTATGAAGGGAGTATTTGAAGAAGGCTTTGGAAGTTAGTCAGACTACTGTAAAAGGAAAGTTTTGCTGTATTTTTTTTAATATTGTTTTTTATGTTTACTTTTTCATAACAGCGGATTCTTAAAACTTTCCAGCATCTTCTTAGTATCTATAAAAGCTTCAAAAAACAATTGTAAAGCATTGTGTAATTGTCTTCTGAATACATTTATTCTTTGGTTAGTAATAAGAACAGATTTAGAAAAACAGACTTTTCCTCAATAAAAATGAAACTGGTTACGTCTTTGCCCACAATACAGAAGTAGTAGAGCATTACTTTCCCATTGTTTCTTAAAAGCTGAATCATATAAGAAATGGAGAATGTAAATTCTTTCTTTAAGCAAAAAGACTTCTGCAAGTTAAATTTAGGCAAAGTTCTGTGGAATTTTGTGTATTTAGTGTTTGTAGAATCAGAAAACAGTTGAAGTAGGAAGGCATAAACATTGAGTTCAACCTCCTGCTCAGAGCAGGCTCAGCTAGAGCTGTTAGCTCAGGGCCATGTCCAGGAGGGTTTTGAATACGTCCGAGGATGGAGACTGCATGGCCTCTCTGGGCAACCTGTAAAAAGCGCTTGACCACCCTCATTATAAAATAGTTTTCTGATATTTAATTGGGATTGTCTGTATTTCAGTTTGTGCCCATTGCCTCTTGTCCTCTCATGGGGCATCACTGAGTTGGTGCTGCTCTTTACAATGTCCCTTCGGGTACGTAAACATATGGATTGTAAACATATGGATTAAGTCTCCCTGAGCCTTCTCTTCTCCGGGCTGAACATTACCAACCTTCTGCATCTTCTTTCATGTGAGGTGCTCCAAGCCTTTCATCACCTTCATGGCCCTTGCTGGACTCACTCTAGTATGAGCATGTATGTCTTGATGATGCTGTTTTTCTCTGGGGAAGATGATTTTCTGTAGGAAAGAAGGTTTGCGAGATTATGCCCTGTTGAAAATGTGTGATGAACTCTGCACCTCATAAAGGTGCTGTGAGTGAGTGATTTGGAGCCTTCCTGAGATGTAGGGGCTCTCACTGTGCCCTCACTGTGGACATCATTGTAAGTTGCTTCCAAGTGACCTGTCAGCAGCCTCCTGCTTTTTGGGGGGCTGAAAAACAAAGGTAGTGCTCTGTGAGAGTGCCTTGCTCTGTCACTCATGTGCTCCACAAACTGGACTGCTCAAATACTCTTAGTGGCTGCCTTGTTCTTTTGTTCCTCCTTTATCATGTCCTCCTCCTTTCACCCATTGTTCTCTGGATAGAGGGATGCAGCAGTTTAGGCTAAAAACTCAGTGTGATTCTGGCTGCTTATTTTAGGCTCTCCTGTGACACAGAAGCTCACAGATTTTATAGCTGCGTCACTGTGGTCAGTGGTTTACTGACATGTTAAATGGCACACATCGAGGAATGGGAGTGGATGCAACTGAGCAAAAATACATTCCACATCTACTGCGTGTAGCTGGTAACCTTCCAAGTGGGCAGTGTTCATTGTTTTGGAATGACTCGTGCTCGGTCTGGTTTATTCTGTTTTCTTTCCTCCTCCTTCTGAGTGGGATGTTTTTTAATGACTGTCACTTAAAAGAAAATGCAAAGTAAATAGTGTTGATACTCAACATTAGCTCTTCACCCTTTAAAGAATACGATCAAAACTGTTGAGCATTTGATATCTGTAGTGATTATCTCACACTCCTCCTTCTCTCCAGTCTCCCTCCCTTGTGATGCTGTAGCCCCAGTGGCTTGTAAAGAGCATGATATGACAAGAGCTTACCGTTAGCACACACACTTGATGCAGTAAGTTTATAATTTTGTGACAGGTTAAGTAATTTAGTCAAGTCAAAAGTCCTTGACTGTGGAGTTTACTCTACTATCTTGGAGCTAGGCAGATTTGTCCCATGAAACATGAGAAAACCAGCTGGGACCATTCTGCCTTTGTGCAGTCTGGACACTTCATGGGCCTGGTTTGTGTGTGTTTTTTTTCTTTTTTTTAGAGAGAGATACTAATATTGTGAGTATATATTTACTAAGTGATGGCTCAGTAGTTCTTTGGGGACTATAGGACTGGAAAGCTCTTCTTCCAAACTCTTTGACATGAATTAGAGATGAGTCTGTTGGGGTTTGCTTTGCAGTATATTCGCAGGGAGTTTGTGGATCAACTAATGTGCCTTTCATGTGGCTATTAGCTGCACTGGAGGTACCACTGAATCCAGAACAGTGGGATGTGTAAGTGTGGACAGCACGGAATTTAGCTTAAAGCATGAATCAACAAGCAGATGTGCTGAAATAAACAGAAAAAATAAGAACTAGACAGAAAAGGTTAAGGAGAAGAAAGAAGTACAAGAAAAGGTTAAAAGACTGGCTCTCTTTGTAATTTGCTGAAATTCAACCAGATGGAGAGTTTGACGGTGCTGATTTGAAAGGAAGAAAAGCAGCTTTTATGTCAAGTAACATAAGGAGTACTGTGTCTTCTGTAGTGAAGAGATAGTTACTGTTCCTACTGTCAAGTCAGAAGATAGTGTATGTGTTAATAGGTATTCTTTTCCAAACTTGAAATCTCTATTCCTTATTTGTATTGTTGCCCAATGCAGTAATTTCTTCATGTGATTTCAAGAACATTTGCTAAAATTATTTTACCTTTTATTTTAAGAATTTTAATAGATGGATGAAGCAGTTTAATATTGCTTACAGATAATGTCATAAAATAGGTTTATGATTACTGAACTTGTATTACTTTACACTTTTTTAATTTTCCGTGACTTTTTTTAATAAGCCTTTTGTATTCAGATAGACAGATGCAGTCAAGTTTCAAACATTTAGTTACTGGCAATAGTTCTTTGGCCAACTTTGCCACCTAGCGGCTGTAATTAAACTGAACAGCTCGTTTCCCTGATTTTTTACAAGAAGTAAGGTAGCACAGTACTGCTGTCATTTTTTCCTTTGCGTTGAATATTCGAGGATTTTTTAATTGGCATAATTTTCAGATGCAACCGAAGCCACTCATACTTACGAAAATAAACACTTTCTCTTCTAATGTTTAAAACCTTAGTAATGGTTTACTCTTAGTAAATGAGTACTGCAAGTATAGGAGAGTTTGATACTTCGTCTTTTTTTTGTTTTAAATAATATGTTTGTAATAGAATCAAAATAAAAAACATAATCCCTGTTAAAACCTCTTAGGAAAAGATGTCATTTTAGGTCTCTGTAAGTCCTACAGATGGTTTTTCCTTTAATATCCTTGTGGCATTTGTAAAATAAATTATCCTTCTGTAGATATTGCCACTACAATGTAGAGAAAAGAGAAACCTGCACCAGCAGTGCTTGTGCTTCTAGTATGCTTTATAGGCACCTTGGCAGGCTGCTGAGTCCACAGGAGGAGCCATAAAAGCCTGTGTAAGTGTTATGTTCTCCTCTTCCACTTGCTCCCAGTTCTGATGCAAAACCAGATCCAAAAGAAACAGAAATGAATGGCTCTAAGTTGTAATCTTGTGTGTTGTAGTGGCTATTTTTCTGTGAACTGCTGTTGGAATAGGAGCTGTGTAACAGCTCTTTCCTCAGCCTTGGTGTCTGCAGTGGCACCTGGGCTGTGAGCAACAGCAGCAGGCAAGAGATGTGTGGTGCAGTAAGGAACCCTGAAACCTCTGCACAGTGATCCGTCCGCCTGCCATCTTCTCTCTGGACTACGTCAAGCCACAGGCAAGGCAGTTTCCCAATTTATATGTAATCTTACCTCCCCCTCCTTTTTTTTTTAAGCTGGAAGTGTAACCTTTTTCTTTTCCTTCCTCATGTGCTTTGAGCTGACCTTGTTTACATCTAGTAAAAATTGTCTTAAAGAGAAGTGTTGAGGGAATATTAACTCTTTCAACACAAAAAAAAAAATAATCTCTATCCATAACATGAAGATTTGAAATTAACAATGATATTTAAAATTGGAAAATGTAATGATTGCCATTGCAGCAAATTGTTTCTTAGACTTGAGTTATCATCTTTCAATCTCTTTTAAGGTCCAAAGGAAAAAAAGTAGCTGTTCTCTGAGCAGAAGACCCAAAGAATCATTATTTCCTTTTTTTGTATGTCCTTTTTTTTTCATATATCCCAATGATGATAGTTCTTTCTAAGCAAGTGACAGCATGGGCTGTGACTGATCCAAAGTTATATATATGGTGATTTCCCACACATATAAGCACAATAAAGTATTGTGGCAGAGCATGAGATGCTTGTTTATAATTTAGTATGCTTTTGTAGTTACCAGGTGTTTGTGTGTCTCTTGTTTTATCCATCTACTAGCAGTTCCCAACCCTGTAGGAAAAAAAACCCTTGAAATTTCCAGTATTTGAATTAAATAGACTAACTGGTGGAGAATCTGATGAGGTGGTGAAAGGGAGGAGGATCTTCTGGATGAAAGAAAGAACCACAGAATTTCATAAAGCTTTGTTTCCTAAGAAACCTCATCTAAAAAGCTATGGGAAAGGTTATCATATGTCTTGATCAAAATATGACCAAGAGAGCATTCTGCATACAATAAGAAACTGAAACTAACAGTAAGAAACAGCATGGACATCTTAATGTTTCATGGCATTCATATTATCAGATTCAGTGCAACAAATCATTTCACTTTTGGAACTTGTTCAATAAATCCCTAAAATACAGAAATTAGTAGACATGGGATCAGAAAAAAAGGGAGGGGGTGGTGCAGATCATCTTTAATGAGAAAGAAGTAAGTCCTTGACTTTTGAGCTGGGGCCGAGGGAGAGTTGCTGATAGTGTCTGAGATGGCATGTGAGATGACCTTCACATTGAAGGGGAAAACAAAGATGACTGAGTGTGGAAGCTGCCAAATGCAGAGCTAATGAGATTTCTGATAACATCTGTATATGCATGATATGACCTGAACTGGGGGCAGAACATATCTGAGCATTAGAATTCTCAAATGGAAACAGTAGGATTATAGACAAATTGGAGGAAGGAAAAGAGGATACCACATAGAAACAAGGTGTGTTCAAATCCCTGTCTTGACAGGAAAACCCTAAAAGCAGGCTGCCAGTACAGAGGGTGATGGATACAAGTAGAGGATCACAAGAAAAGAAGTTGAAATATGGTTGATTTTTCTGGATAACAAAAGACAGAATGAACTGCAGGCAAAGGTAACGATGAGGCATGAAGAACATCAGCTGACATGAAGACAACATATGTCTGTGAGCAGAAATCCCTTTACAGCATACTAGATAGCTTGGATAGCAGATCACATAAAACCTCCTGCATCTGTGTGATGGTCCTTCTAGCACAGTAGTCTATCTCTAACTGGAGTTAAAAATTATGTTAGTTAGAGAGGGTCTGAGAGAGCCTGTTGGCTTTTTGAGGTCACTTGTTTTCCTTGTTTTCTCAGAGGGTATATTCTTGACTCCTTGCATTTGTGTCAGTTTATGTGTCTGCTGTCCTTGAATTGATCCCTTCTTCTCCAGTAGTGTCTGTGGTACTGCCAGTGGCAGCACATTTCAGAATCATACCTGGTGTTGTAAGAAGTATTTTATTTTGTTTGATTTTCTCGGAAATCAGTTCCAAACAAGTAAAATAAAGTTTAAACCATGACTTGCTGGTTGCAATTCTCTGACATAAATCTGTATGGGAAAAATTACAGCTGCAGCTTGGATGATAGCTTGATAGATTCATACAAACCAAGATTAGTGATCATTTGAGGGAAGTTGTTTATTATCTGTCTTTGGAGAGCTTTTAACATTGGAAAATGAACTTGAAAAATTTGCAGTTTGTGTTCACTCTCTAGATTAACAAGCACAGTAGGGTTTGCTTCTCTTCAGGAGCAACTATCATAACAATGAGGGACTGTTTTGTAAAAGGATAATTTAAAAATTATTTAAGTTGTTTTTGCTCAGTAATTATGTGTGCATAGATGTAGTAAGCAAGATCTAAATGTTGCTAATTAATGCATGTGAATCAGCAAAAATAGCGTAGTGATAGAGAACTAAATCAAAATATTTCAAGTTAAAAGGTTTTTGCTCTTTTCCAGTCTTATTTAGAAGTAGTTGAGTGCAACTTCAACAGCGTTCTAAGAAAAAAAATTAAAAATTGAGCAGTGCAGCTCTGAGGTAGAGGCAGCCAGAACGAAGCCCTCTTAATGAACATGAAGACTCTTTAACACTGGTATCCTTTTCCAGAGAAAAGCTGGTAGAGAAGAAGACATTTATAACATTAATAGAAAGTCAACAACGTTCATTTCCTTTGTGTGTGTGTGTAACTTACTGCATAACACAAAGGAAATGCTTTTTAAAAGTTGGACTGTTTTTGAGAATCTCATATAGGTTTTTTACCTGTAACTTCATAAGCAAAGTAAGGTTTTTGGTCTGGTTTTGATTTTTTCAGGGGGAGGGACTGCATCATTTTCTCTACACTTCAGAAAACTGAGGGATTCAGATACAGCTTATTCTGCCAAAAAGTCTGATATGTTTTTGTTGTCATTTCTGTCACCATAGACCCTTCCAGTGTAGCACAGATACTTAAAATGTTTTATTTGTAGATAACTGAGTGGCTTAAAATATCTGAAATCAGTTTCTCTGAAGTGCTTCATGTTAAATGGGAATGAGTAAATTAATCTATTTAACAAATCACCAATATGCCAAAAACCTTTAGCTAAAAATAAGTCATTATTTGACAAACACTGACTCATATAAACTACTAAAAAGTGAGCCTGAAAATCTTTAAAAGGATTACAATTAGAAGAAAATGAAACATTTTGATGTAAATTTAGGCATCCATTCACATACTTAGAATGAAGTTGTTATGATGCAACTGGTAAAATCAAGTTTAATGTGCGTGTAAATTTTTAGGGGGAGAGGCCTTTCTAAGGGAGAGTGATTTACACCAAGTATCCATACCCACAAGATGACATCCCAGAAAATTTGGTCTTAATAATCTTTCAAGAGTCATGGTGCTTGAGTAAGGTTTGGAGGGACTGGAAGAAAACAAATATAACCAGAGTCGTCATGAAGTGTGAGAAGAAGAAGGATCTGGGGAGTTACAGGCTGGTCACTTTTACCTCAATCCCTGTGAAAGTGCTGGAACAAGTCCTCTTGGAAACCATTACTAAACATATGAAGGACAAGTAGGTGACTAAGAGGAGTCAGCATACATTTACAAAGGGCAAATTGGGCTTGACCACCTTGACAGCCTTTTATGGTGAGGTGATTTTCTTAGAACATAAAAGTAGAAGAATGGATGCTCTTTATCCTGCCTCTGGTGAGACTTTACAAGCTGTTTCCCAGCACATCCTCATAGATAAAATGATAGACTAAATAAGTGGATGGTGAAGTGGACTGAAATTTGTCAAAACTGCCAGACTCAAAGGGTTGTGTTTAGTAGAATGAAGTCCAGCCCAGACTTCATTCAGTCCAGTCACTAGTTTTGTGCCCCTGGGGTGGTCCTGCAGCCAATTCAGTTTAATCTCTTCATTAATCGTCTGGATGATTGAGCAGAGCATACCCTCAGCAAGTTACAAAATGGTGCTACAAAACTGGGAGAAGTGGGTGATACTTCACAGGGTTGTGCTGCCATGCAGATGGACATCAACAGGCTGGAAAAATGGTCTGACAGGAGCCTGATGAAGTTCAATGAAGGAAGATGGTCATCCAGAGAAAAATAGCCCCATGTGCCGGTATAGACTGGGGCTGGTCATCTACAAAGCAGCTTTGTAGAAAAGGCCCTGGGATCCTGGTGGACTCTAAGTGAACGTGAGCCAGCAAAGTGTCCTTGCAGCAAAGGCAAACAGCCTTCTAGACCGTGTTAGGAAGAGTGCTGCCCGCAGGTCAAGGGAGATGATTTCTCTCTGCTCAGCAATGGTGAGACACATCTGGAGTGCTTCATCCAGTTCTGGGTTCCCTAGGACAAGTGAGACATGGATATTCTAGAGTGAGTCCAGCCAAGAGCCACAAAATACAGGCAGTTGCAGTCAAACATAAGATGAAGCTTTTTATCTGTGGGGATGGCCAAGCCCTTTAACAGGTTGCCCAGAGAGGTTATGGAACCTCCATGCTTGGAGATAATGTGGAACTCAGATACGGCCCTGAGCAACATTTCAGCTGAGCCTGCTCTGGCCAGGGGGTTGGACTCAATGATCTCCTGCAGTGCCTTCCTACTTCAACCATTTTGTGGATAAATTGAAATAATAATTTAATGGAACTACTCTGTAAAGCATCCTGAAGGTAGCATAAGGTGGACAGTCATTTTTTATGTTACTTCATATATAAGGAATTTTGAGAGGAAGGTTGTGTCTTATGTTTTGGGTTTTTTTAATCCAGAAAAAAGATTCAGCATGGTGTTATTCTGTCATTGCTCTCTTTTGGAGTGGATGCAATGCCATTTGAGGTAGCTGGGGCAGCAGTGCCCTGAGCTTGCTGGCATTGAATGCTACAGGTCCATCTCATTAGCTCTGGACAGTCACTTGATCACTTTATGGAAGATCTGGCCACGAGCTTCAGGTGACTGTGAGCTGGCAGAGGCTTTACCCAGACAGTGCTGGTTAGCTGAAGAAGCCAATAAAAGTAAATTATAACAATTCTCTGACAGCCTCTTTTTCTTCTCCCACCCTTCAGTTTATATAACCTGTGAAATGAAGCACTTGAGGAGAATACAAATGTATCGCTCACCTGCTAAGGGTTCATTCCTGCTCCACTTTTCATGCTAGTCTGTTATTTAATTCCAGATAAGAACTTTTGTCCTTTCTTCCATGCTCTTTCAGTATTGGAGAAGCTGGATCTAAATATTTGAAAATCAGCCTCACTGATTACTTCAAAACTCTTCTAAACTTTCTCATTATTTATTGTAGCCATTGGTATATGTTTCCCAGTTTCTTTATGCTCCCCAAGTGTCTGTATCAGTCTTTTAAATGATTTGTATGTGTCTGATAAGCTCCTTTTTTGAAGGTGCTATCATTTTGCCCTGTATGCAAAAATAAAATCAATCTCTGAGTACATTAACCTTGGTATTGTCTTAATGATAATGGCTAACTAAAAGGTCATTTCAAAAACACATCACAAGAAAAATAAGATTCATAGGTTTTTTTTCCCCCAATGCTAAAGCAGGGAAAAAACTGGCTCGGTAGTTTTCTGTCTTTTAGTGAGGTTTTTTAGTTGTTATTGTGGTAGGTGCCTTGTTACACCTTTAATTTAAGGTATCATGAAGGTTTTTTATTTAACAAAAAATGTAAGTGGTCTGATTCTGTATTCACTGCAGTGTCCTGTGGGGACTGTGGCAAAGTCATATTTGCTGAACATAAAATTTTACTGGATTTCAGTTACAGATGCATTTGTCTTGGACATACTTGTGTCCTTTCTATCCCCATATTGTCATGCTTTCTTCACCCCTCCATAAAAAGCTTTTTGGACTCACATTTAAAAGAATGTCTTTGGTAATTGTTTGACATAGAGTCATGACAGAATATTTTAGTAATTGGGAGTAGGAAGGGAGAGAGACAACCAAAGAATTTTCATGCCTGTGTTGAAATGAAGGATTTTATGGTTAAATTATTAAATCCTTGGTTGCAAGAATAGTTACAGAATAATTTGAGTAAGAGTTCTGATACTGCTTTTGTAAGAGGTACTCATGAATGCTGTGGATCTTCTTGAGTTTCAGGAAGAGCTAAAAACATCTTCCTCAGAAGCAATTGAAAGTTCTACAACTGATTGCTACCTTTCATATTGTTTGCCTTACCAGTGCAAGAAACACATTTGCAAAGCCAATATTATTGATGATTTCCAAATAAATTTTACAATAAATTTTTCACTTTGAAAAAAGAGTTGAATGTATAACATATAGCTGGTGCATGGCTTTAATATATGTGTTAGTTTATGTATGGATATTTAGAATTGATTGTTATGTATGTATGTAAGCAACTGCTGTATTATTCTGCCTAACTTTATTTCATTAGCTGTTTTGAAAATGATACTTTTTATCATAATGTTCAGTATGTCCTACTTCAGAATGTTTTTTTCTTCCTGCTAGTTGTCATTACTGGTATTATTAGTAGTTTTATTAGAATAACTCTAAACAGTCCTGAACTGAAGAGATTAATGCTTTACATTGTTTATTGATCTGGTATACTGTTTTTGAACTGTCAGATTGTTACAAGGACACTTCCTTATGTGTCACTGTGAAGTACCAACTTCTGTTCTTCTGCTGAAGATAAATCAATACCTATCTGACTGCGTGGTAGGAGGTAAAATAAAGATAACTTAGATTTAGGTGTATAGATTAGGCCCTTACATCCACAATTTCCTGTTTTTAATTTTATTAGTCTTATTATATTTTTTTAAGATGCTGAGAGCATCTGCAGGTCCAGCTGAGATGAGTTATCAGCAGTACATCTTCACTAACAGTTGCGGCACATTTGACTTAAAAAGACAGTCAACCCATTGGTGTCCATAGGAACTGCTGGTTGTTAGATGAACTGGAAAAAAGAAGCAAAACACTACAAACCGAAACCCAAATGAGTCAAGCTGGTGATATGGGAGTGGCTAAACAGGCATTTTTGTCCCCAAAGACACATAGATGCTTAGCAACACTGATTTTTATTCTGTTAAGAGGGATGTTGCACATGAAAAAGAAGTGTACTTGAAAATGGCAGGAGTTAGGTGCCCGAAGTGAGTTTTAGTTGGCAGACTTTGGACTTGTAAATGTTAACTCTCTTCATTATGTGATTTCATCATACAGTCAGAGGGCTTCACACTTCAGTGAGCAGTCTTCTGCTCATTTTGTTTTTCTCATCCATCTTCTTTTTCTTTACCTTTTGGGTAAGATTTAACCCTTTCATTAGTTATCATCACAGAGCCTACATAAAGACAGGATAGAGATAACTTGTATAACCTCTAATTTTTAAATTTTAACTTTTAATGATATTCAAGTATAGTAATAGTTACAGTTAATATTACAATTATTATTTTAGTAACTATTACATTGGTAGCAATAACTATTATTTTATTAATAACTATTTTAATCATACTGCATATCCCAGTTTTTAGCAAAATGCTGATCCTGAAAGAGTTAAGTATGCCTCACTGTTAGAAAAAGTGCCTCATGTATTCATCTGACAGGAGATACACAGTACTGGAAACATTCGAGACTCTTAGAGCACTGTCATAAAGTAGTGAAGCATTGAATTTTAGGACATAATGTAACTATTAAGCCTTTTCAGTATTGGAATACTCAGTCTCTCCCAAAAGAAAAGTGATGAACTGTGATCATAAACAGGTTAATTTAATCTGACCTGATTTCAGAAGTGTCCCCTTATTGCTTCAAGGATAATAATTTTTCATTATATTTGACTTCTCAATATCATTATCTGTAAGTCTCAATTATCCAAGTATTTAATTAGTTTTCTCAGTGCATCTTTGTAGTTTTAACGTTCTCTCAAGTTCTTTTTGTAAACAGTATCAGCAGAGGAGACTGTGCCTCTGATGCAAGTCAGGTAGCAAGGCCACTCAGCAGTCCTGCCTACAATTCATGTGAAACACGTTTCACCAGACAAAGCATCTGACTATTTGGAGGGTGGTTCTGTAGTCCTGCGAATCCAGAGTGAATTAAAGTCTAGACTCCGTCATTTTTTCAGGCTGTTGGGAAGGGGTAAATAAGAAATCAGATATGCCTAAGATAGAGCAGAGGTAATGCTGAAGCAAGGATGTTCTTGCTGGTTTGTGCACTGGGAAGAAAGCTGTAATAGCAGCAGCAGCAGCAATAACAACAGCAGCAGCGGCAGCAGCAGCAGCAGCAAGAGACCTTCGCAAAGCCGGGGTTGCAGTAGTCTGAGACATAAAGATCCTGTTACGGCTCTGTCTCTCCTAAGTTCAGAATGGTTGTTACAAACCTTATGCCACGTGTAGTAAAGGATGTACATGAATCCGGAATTTGCTTTGTAATAACTGGATGCTGAGGAAATAAAGACGTGCCTCTGGGTTTTTGTTGTTGGGGTTTTTTTCTGCCTTTCTCTTTAAATCATCGGAAACAGAAGAGATTGATCGTCTCAGAGAAAGTAAGTTTCATCTGTCTTCAAGATATTTTAAAAGGATAGCTTGGGAGCTGAAGGGTGACTGTTTTGCTACTTGTTCCCTTGCACCTGAAGCTAAAAAGTCAAGAGAGATGGACAGTGTCTCAGAGGAGCCAGGAATGACCGGAGCTCGGTGAAAGCACACACTGGTTGTTGTCTGCTGTCCTCTTCATGCAGTGCTGTGGGCTGGTGCACCGACGGCGAGTACGGGTTTCCTATGTAAGTTTTCACTTGTATTAGAATGATGCTGACTTGTGTGTTCAACCCCTGGTATGTTAGATGGTGTGGAATGACTGAGGCAGGTATTTTAATGCAGAGCTGAATGACTGAGCAGAGCACTAAGTACCTCTGAAGTAAGTTTATACAGCCCAAAGACACAAGGATCTTTTTAACAGGTATGAACCTTGTCATCTATTTTGTCATAACTTTTTCATATTCTCAAGAATATATTTTATTTTAAAATAACCTGTAGTATTAAAAGACTGGAAGTCTGACCCTTCTGACTTCTTTTTTTAAATTGTGTATCTTTTCTTGCTAATAGCTCTGTGTAAGTGGAGTCATTAGAAAAGGGCGTCCCTACTAGCCATATATGATAACTGAAAATCAATTAAAGTTAAAACCAATTATGGACTGGGCACAAAAATTATCTCTGAGACTCTGAGAAACATAAAAATAATCTTGTGAGGTAGTTTTTTTGAAAAAGAGCACTAGTACAGTGGCAGAACTACAGCCTGGTGGTTGGCATGGTGTCTTTGCTTTCCAGAACAGGGTATTTCAATACTCAGGTATGATATGACTGCTCTGTCTTGCAAAATGGCTGTCTCCAATAAATTCCACAAGGAAGGCCAGCATCAAAGCTTAAGTATTAGTAATGAAAAAGATAGACTACTAGCTGAAATGTGTCTGAACTATACTCAGCTTATATGATAACCCCTAAGTGATTAATTTATGTTTTAACATTCCTCTTCTATTTTTCTGTTCAGTTGTCAGATAGACATGATCAGAAACAGGAGGTTGCAATGATCAGAATGAGCTGCAAATTGAAATTGCTGAGTATAAGCAGCAAGCAGCTTGTAGCTTGTTGCACAAGAAAAAAGCAAAGATATCAGGAGACATACTTCTGTTGTCAAAAATGCTGTGGGTTTCTCTGTGTCATAGACAGGTCCTTTAGAAATGCTTCAAAATTGATCACAGAACAAGCAAGGTCATAAATAGATGCAATCTAAGTCAAAGTTTGTGTAGAGGATTGATGGAGAGAATGAAATTATTGAAAAAACCCCAGATCTCGCCTTCAGAACAAATTGCAGAGATAGATGTAAACAACTGGAAATGTGAGCGTGGTCATAGTTGTTTTGTACAAAGCTAATTTGAGTTTGAATGTATTTTGTTCTCACTGGTGCAACAGTTGATACTGTAAGAAACAGACAGAAGTGTATGGAGTATGAGATGAGATAAAGGAAAGAACTTAAACAGTCCACTATTTTGCATCAATTATGCAAACCCCAATGTATAGTTACTTTTAACCATCAATCCAATATAAAGTTAAAACTTGAACATCTCTTATGCAAATACTTATTTGGTTACTATTCCCACTGTTATACAGAAGTTGAAATACAAATACATTGAAACATTCTTAATTGTTAGCTATTCCATGCCAGTGGAGTTTAGAACATATGGAAATACTGACCTCTTGAGATGCATCACCCACCTTTTCATTCTCCTTGTTACTGTTATTCAGCAGTAGCACCAGCCACTGTGAATAATATTATCTAGTCAGAATAAAATATTTTCATGCTTGCAAAGTATGTTTCATGACCTGGAAGTGTCAAAATACTCAGTTCATTTGTGACCCACCATGACTTCTACTGAGATTTAGTCTTAGATTAAATCCCACAAACTCTATCATTTTTTTGTTTGTGGACAATGGAGAGAAAGATGCTTAGTGAATGTTTTATAAAGTACTAAGGTTTGTACCTTTTTTTGTTATACTTTTTGTGTAAAGGGTATTGTGCAATGCTGATGGACCTGATGATATTCTGAGTATCTCACTAACTGTTTACAAAAAAGAAGGTTGCTCTGTCTTACTTAGGACAAGTGAAATGAATTTTGCCCTTGATCTCTTTGGTCGAACCCCATTACGTGAAAGATGACTGTGTTCTTAAATAACTTAATTACAATGAAAATTCACTCTGTTGTTTGAATCCTTGATTATCCAAACCTGTTATTATTAAATTTTTTTGGCGTTCCCAATGGCATTGGACTAATTGAGGTTGTGCTATGTGATTCTTTTGGGATGAAAGCACTGAAATTAAAGTGAGCCAAGATATGACCCTTTTTATTAATGTCTGACTCACTGGGGAAAAACATTAGACTTTTATTCTGGGTTATTAGTTTACAGTTCTGAAGTTGCGTATGAATTGTAGTGGTAAATGATCTGTCTTGGAAGTCTGGGTTGTTTTTTTTTTTTATTTTCGGGGTGAGTTTAAGATACTATACTTTCTGTAACAGAAATGTATGATCAAACCTAACTGACTGTTGTTTGCCACCAATACAGCTCATTCTGGTCCGGGTCCTAAGAACTGTGCAAATCTTAGGAATAGTCAATCCCTTTGATGATCTCTTGGGTCTGGAATAGATCACTGTCCTTAGTTAGGCTCCCATTGTTTCTTGGGAGGAGGAGCATGGGTTGTAGAGAAGATGTTTGTGTTCATATATTGCTCCTTTCTGCGATCTCCTGCACGTTAAACTGTCACGCACGGATGTTGGTCCTGCATCTGTGTGCTGGGATACAACTGAAGGCCTGGATGGGTTGTATCCATCTGTACCTTCTCTCCAGGTTTTGCAGTTACTGAGTGATGTGCAGACCACACAGTATTAACAAGATTAAATCTGTCTCGGGTTCACCCTGGGCTTTCCTGAGCACTGACTCTTCAGCATGCCACCACGTAATGCCTTATACCACAAAGTTTCTGCTCTTTCTCTTCCTCTTCTGTGGTTTCTCTGGATGGGTAATCAGGGTGATAGGGAGGTGAGATGTCATTTAATGCAATTTGTTTAATATGGTGTGGAATAATCTGCAGTTTCTAACTGTAGGAGGTGTCATATGGACATTATGACTGCATACTGATACTCAGTTTCAGAAATAAAGATGCTTATATTGAATATTTTCATGGCAAAAGATAGAGATAATTCCAAATAACATCTTCACCTTATTCCTTTAGTCATGTGTGTGAGATGAGATAATGCCTTTTGTCAAATAGGATGTGTGTGGGATAGTATGGAGGAGCAGCTGTGTGAAGTCCTTCCACAGTGAATAATCTCATCTCCTTCTGGAAGTGGAGTCTAAAATATTGGTACTAATTTTATATTGCCCAAAAATGTTTTCACAACTCTTACTGCCCTCATGATACAGAATATCTAAAAGCACCGGAGCCTGAAGACTGGCCAGTTTATTTTGCTTTCAATCTTTAGTCCAGTCTATCCACCTGTTGGTCCAGCCTTCAAGAGAAGTTGCAGTCTGATGGAATTCACTCAGAAATCTTTCATTGTCTCCAGCTCTCTATTCTCCTTGGAAGAGTCTGGAAGTAAAGGCTGTCTGAACACAGAGTCCAGGATAATTCCAGAGTCTGAGTGGAGTAATTCTATCAACTACTTTGCCTGACTGTAGGTGCTGCCCACTGCCTTCTCTTACTGCTGTGACTGATACTATTTGCAGTGGTGCAACTTGCCAGCCAAACTGGCTGAACTTTTTAATCCATGGCAAGTGAAATCAAGGAGTAGAGTCTGTATAGTTTCCTGAAAGACTGTTCAAGTCAGTGTGTGTGGAAGTGACCCAATCCATATCTGGAAGACATCAACTGGAGCATACAGCATACAGGTAAATACGAGCACCTTGAGCACGTTAGTGTACTGCAGAGCCTCCTGGCTTCTCAGGGTGCAGGTGTGTTTGCAGAGTACATGTTTATTGCCATTTTTACAGCTATATAAACAAGGAGTAGGTGATTGTGGCCAGCGAGTATCAAAATATGATAATCTGGATAGGTAAACCATAGGTTGGAATCCATTATACTTTTAATAATAGCTTAAAATTTTTAGTTGTCTGGATTTCCAAACACTGTATTTAATACTAATTTACTTGAAAATATTCATTTGTTTGAATACTCATGAGGTTGACTTTTTGAATTTTTGTGGGCTTTTTTGGTTTGGTTCTTTTTTAGAATTATCAAATTACATTTTTGCTTAGCTGGAAGGACTATTCAGAACAAGTCTGAGCTGATGTTTTAAATATTTTTCTCAGATATATAAGTAATTTGATAAAGCATGGAGATGATGTCTGGAAGGCAAATATTCATTACTCTGACTCTAATCTTAACAAAAGGCTATTATAATTTGATATTAAAAAGAAAAAAAGGCTTAAAAATGCATTCCAAAACAATATAAACTTTTTAAAACATTAATAGTGAAATTTATGGTATGGGTTGTACTGTGTTTAATGTAATTAAAGGACCTTGGTATGGTTTTGTTTCAAGATGCTTCTTTTCTGATGGTGGGGACTGTAACTGGAGAGCTTTCTGCCTGCAGCAGAGAGCAGGATCCAGACGGCAGGCTTTTTGTGCCTGTGTCTGGAGGATATTTCAGACCTCCTGAGGGAACGTTGTCTGTTTGGGTTAGATTTGGACTAGGGATTTTTTTTCTGTTCCTTCTGAGACTGTAATCTTTTCCATCTATCACTTAATCATGTTTCTCACCAGACCATTCTTTATCATAGCAGATGCTGTCCCTTTCCTTATTCCTTTGGCTCAATACCTCCCTTTCTTTTCTTCATTGCTGATTTATACTTATTTTTTTTTCTAGATATAATTACTTTTTTTAGTCTTCTCCACCATGCTTCTCTAGTTTTGACCGGCGGAATTCTTGCTTCACATTTGAAAACTTCTCTTCCTTCTTTTGACATTAGTCTCAGCCCAGGACTCTATCTGCCAGGGCTATTTCTACGACTCCCTAGTGCTCCTGTGCCATCCAGTCTAGTCTTGCATCTATCCCTCTTTTATCCATTGCTGCTTTTGTCAGTTTGAGTGGAAGTTTGAGCTGTTCACAAGGAGAAGTTACAGACTAAGGCCGCTGTGGATGAACTGTTGTTATCAGGATTTACCTCCATGGTTCTCTTCTTCGTGTACTGTAGGCAGAAAAACACGTGGTGAGAAGGAAGAAAGTATAAACAAGTTGTGTTTTACTGATGAAGAGACTTAAAGGAATTCTTTTAGCATACACGTGTTGTATTTACAGCTTAAAGAAATTGGCTGGAAAAGGAAAAATAACCCTTTAACTTTCTTAAGTGACTGGACTGCCCTCAGTACTGGGTGCCTCAGTACTTTTAGGGAGCAACTCATAATCTGTGCAGTTGGAGGATATTTTCTTTATTTAAGTTGTATCTTGGAAGTACATTTGCATTTTTTTGTGCCCTAATTTTCTAATTTTTTTTGTTTTGGTAGTATGGAAGGAAGACAGTCAGTGAATAAAGTGGAATAAACTGATGCAGCAATATTTAAAGGGAAAATGATCTGAACCAAGACTGTATTAGTCATTTTATACCAGCCAAACCAAAACTGCCAAACTTCGCACTGCCAAAATTAAAAGTAATAAATTCTCTTTATCTGCATTTGCTCTGCTACAATTGTCTAACAACCTGTATTCATTATGCTGGGAAGTAGTATTGAAGCTAAATTCTTTTGATTGCAGCTCCAGTTCTTTCAAGTGAAACTTCACACATTTGTTCCAGCTGTTTTTCCTTTCACATAATTAACTGGCTATAATTTATTTTTTTGGACTCTGTGGCTCCATTTGAAAGGCGTCTTTCCATTTTATAGCATAGAATTTGGACTACAAAGCCTCTGTTTTCTTGTCTCCCTTCTTTAAATTCTTTCTTTTTGCTGCATTTCCTAAGTACAGCCTTAGAATTTAATTAACTAGCAAAAGGGACTTCTTTTGAAAAAGAATCTTACATTTAGTAGAATTAAATGGAACATTTGTAGCTCATTGTGCATTCTGAAGTAAAATTATATAACAATATGGCTGGTGGATAAAATATTGTGACAGTATCTGCAATAAGGGCCTGCTGTCTTTCCTTTTTCATTCTGTGTATAATCTAACTGAATAATAGATGTAAAATATGTACAATTTCAAGTCAGCAGCAGTAGCAAAATTTTAATTTTATACTGAAGTAAAAATTAGAGAACTTCATTTTGATTCTTTTCCTCTATCCTCATCTTTTAAGGCTGAATTCATATTTCCTTTGGTAATTCTATCACTATTTCACTAATTGCTTAAATGGAGCATTGTTTTGCTACTCCCCACTAATTTAGCTATATCTAAGTAATGGCATTATTTGCATTGTTTCTCTCAAGAAAAGCTCCGACTTGTGAAACCAACCAGCTTCTGTTGCAAACTCCTCCTCCTCCTCCTCTACCAATAGCACCCTTGACTTTAATTTTATACATATTATTTTAGAGTTTTTTTGAAGCTGTGTTTAAATAAGGTGTTCTTAAAAAGGCTTTGTATTTTCTCAAAACTGTGATAAATTACTGAAAATAAGTTTCAAATTTGCAACAAGTTTGTGCACTTAAGGCACTGTATGCTCTGTGATTAGTCTATTGGAGTTAATAAGAGGGAATCAACACTTGTGAACTCGGTCTCCAAACCCACCAGTTATTCATCCTGTGGCTGTGAACAAATCATGTGGAAAGAGGCTTGGGGCACTTCCTTTCCACAAAACTGACTATTTGATGGAAGGAGAATCCTGCTGCACAAGTATGTGTGCAGAAGTATAATATTCTTCATGAAGCCTGAAAAAAAATGTATTTGTTAAAAATAAACACTTAAAACCTAGCTTAAGAGATTGTTGCAAGTAAAATGTAACCCATTTTCATGATTCATTTCTTTTCGGCTTTTCATTCTCTGCCTTTTCTCCCACTTCATACACAGTGAACTTTGCCATCCTCACTTGGTAAAATGTTTTTCTCCTTTGTTCTTAGTGTTTTATTGGTTTGGTTTTTTTGTTCTTTCCTGCATATATATTTTTTTTTTTTCATGCAGCAGTTACTTCTTCTTTCTGCTCTCCTTGGGTATGATGTCTTTGAGTACAATACTTACTGACTTCAGTGGTAGAGGAAAAATTTAAGTATTCTTGGCAATTTTAATACATTTTTCTGATGAGTTGGCATTCCATAACAATTTTATGAGACTGAAGTCATGATAAATTAACTGGCTGTCTTACAATACTAATCGAGTCCTCTGAATTCTCTATGGAAGAATGCCATGTTTAATGTCTTTTCTACTGTCTTTATATTAAACTAAAGCGGCAAAATTAGTAACTTACGGAAATGAGAGGAAAATTAAAGAATACTTTTAGATTAAAATGAAAAAAGATAGGTTTGTGAAGTGCTGAAACTAGCAAGAGTGCTTCACTGACCAGAAAGTCTTCTGGAAGAAGTTTTGCAATGGTTCTGGTGTCATTAAACAT
The DNA here is from genome assembly GCA_013400975.1 of Atrichornis clamosus. Lineage (NCBI taxonomy): Eukaryota > Metazoa > Chordata > Aves > Passeriformes > Menuridae > Atrichornis > Atrichornis clamosus. Next base: position 38,167 of record WBMZ01012202.1, on the reverse strand, counting down.
CTCCTTCCAGCAGGAATGTTGAAGGAATACAGAGAAAATGTCTGAGCAAAGCTCTGATAGAATTAAATCTGCTCAGAGATGTCAAGGGCAACAAGAAAAACTTCAATAGGTATNATCTGCTCAGAGATGTCAAGGGCAACAAGAAAAACTTCAATAGGTATATTATTGATAAAAGGAAAATGACGGAAAATGTAGCACTTCTTCAGCCAGAAACAGGAGACTTGGGTACCTGGGACATGGAGAAGGCTGAACTAAATTACGTTTTTCCCTCAGTCTTCATTGAAAAATTCTCCAACCACATCACCTAAGTAGCAGAAGGCAAAGACAGAGACTGGGAATATGTAGAACTGCCTGCTGTAGCAGATCAAGTTTGAGACCATCAAAGGAACCTGAAGGTGCACAGGTCCACGGGACCTGAGGAAATGCATCTACGAATCCTGAGGGAACTGAACTGCCAGATGAAATGGCTAAGCCACTAGCATATGGAAGAAGCTGTGGGAGTCCAGTGAACTTCCCACTGACTGGAAAACAGGAAACATGATTCTATATGTTATGGAATATGGAAAATAAGGGTGTGTTACAGTGACAGCCAACAAGGCTTTACTAAGGACAGATCAGACCTGACAGATATGGTGGCCTTCTGTGAGTTGATTACAGCATTGGAGGATGAGGGAAGTTGGTCAGAGCATGGGGCTGATAACACCAAGGTTGTGGGTTTAGTCCCTGTACANATGTTGAAGGAATACAGAGAAAATGTCTGAGCAAAGCTCTGATAGAATTAAATCTGCTCAGAGATGTCAAGGGCAACAAGAAAAACTTCAATAGGTATATTATTGATAAAAGGAAAATGACGGAAAATGTAGCACTTCTTCAGCCAGAAACAGGAGACTTGGGTACCTGGGACATGGAGAAGGCTGAACTAAATTACGTTTTTCCCTCAGTCTTCATTGAAAAATTCTCCAACCACATCACCTAAGTAGCAGAAGGCAAAGACAGAGACTGGGAATATGTAGAACTGCCTGCTGTAGCAGATCAAGTTTGAGACCATCAAAGGAACCTGAAGGTGTGTGGTGCACTCAGCACTCTGGAGGGAAGGGATGACATCCACANCCTGAGGAAATGCATCTACGAATCCTGAGGGAACTGAACTGCCAGATGAAATGGCTAAGCCACTAGCATATGGAAGAAGCTGTGGGAGTCCAGTGAACTTCCCACTGACTGGAAAACAGGAAACATGATTCTATATGTTATGGAATATGGAAAATAAGGGTGTGTTACAGTGACAGCCAACAAGGCTTTACTAAGGACAGATCAGACCTGACAGATATGGTGGCCTTCTGTGAGTTGATTACAGCATTGGAGGATGAGGGAAGTTGGTCAGAGCATGGGGCTGATAACACCAAGGTTGTGGGTTTAGTCCCTGTACAGCCATTTACTTAAGAGTTGGACTCTGTGGCCCTTGAGGGTCCCTTCCAACTCAGAATATTCTGTGAATCTACCTGGACTTGTGCAAAGCATTTGACGCTGTCCTGCACAGCATCCTGGTCTCCAAACTGGAGAGACACGGATCTGACAGATGGACCACCCAGCAGGTAAGGAATTGGGTGGGTGGTCACACTCAAAGAATTGTGGTCAATGGCTGAATGTCCAAGCAGAGACCAGTAACGAGTGGAATTCCTAAGGGGTTGTTTTTGGGACTGCTGCTGTTTAACATCTTTGTCAGTAATATAGACAGTGGGATAAAGGACCCCCTCAGCAAGCTGGCTGACATCAACAAGCTGTGTGGTGCACTCAGCACTCTGGAGGGAAGGGATGACATCCACAGGCACCTTGTTCCGCTTGAGAGGTGGGCCTGTGCTAACCTCATGAATATCAATAACACCACATACAAGGTCCCGCACCTGGATCAGGGCGGTCCCAATAACAGGGACAGGCAGGTCAGAGAGTATTCTGAGTAGACTGAGAGCAGCCCTGAGGAGAAGGACTTGGTGTCCTTGGACCTGAGGAGAAGGTGTTAGTGGATGAGAAGCTACACATGACCCAGCAATGTGCACTTGCAGCCCAGAAATCCAACTGTATCCTGCATTGTATCGATAGAAGCAGATTGTCCAGATTGTAAATGTTAATAACTCTGATGCTTACAACATTATAATTTCTGTCCAGTTAACCAAGCATGCACTACATACTTCTGTAAGAAGCAGATTGTTCATGCAGCTATGGTACCAGTAGCAGGGCCTTTGTACTGAGTGTGCTGTATTAATGGTTTATGCCTATTCTTTGTTTAAAAATAGCTAGTCATCAGGGATGAGTAGTTTTTACACACTCTTCCTCTAGATGGAACCACTCTGCTGCTTCACTTGGATAAAATACTATTTGTTTAAAAGCTGAAGAAACTGCTGCAGCATATATTTGGAATCATGCATCTACGTTCACATGGACACGTGTGGCTCGGAGCACACTGTGTGGCATTAGAGCATGATGCAAGAGGAGGAATGCTCCTGGGGTTTGTGTTGCTTCTAGAAAGAAATAATTTAAAGGTAGTGTTTGCAAGCTTTGATCTGTTACAGAGTAATGAAAATTGCTATCTTTATGGGAAGAGTGACCTCTTTATTCTACATCTGGTGAAATGCTTCTTTTTGTCCATCATTTCTGTAAAGTCTATTTCAGAGTTTATAACCAGACTGCTAGCAATAACCCTCACCATCTTCACATTTTATAATCTTTTCTCTTTATGGGTTTGTGCACAGAACTTGATCGACTATAGCAAGCATTGATACCTTTACTGTCAGTAGAAACATCATGCTTCATTTATTGCATCTCTATTTCCATTTGTTATTTCCAGAAAATATCCCGGTTGAAATAGCTTTCTTCTTCTTTACTAACACTTTTCCCATATTTTCTGATCATGTGGGTTTTTTTCAGTAAATTGTGAATACAACTTTTCCAAGTCTTCTCTGCTTTTACCTGACTTAGAAATAGTCTGTTTAACTCTTGTTTTCCCAGTTGTTAGTGTGAGCTACATGTATTACAGAATATACTTTTCATATTGTTTTTATTGAATTAATTTGTAAGCCATAGATTTTACTTAAACTGGATATTTTACTATTTCTAAGACCAGCATTTATGTGTAAAACTTGTCTCATTGCAGGCCATGGTAAAGATTCAGAAGATAAACTAATTTGATTAATTATGTGCCTAATCAGAATCAAATATAATAAAACATTGTCCAAAGAAAGGAACAGTAATACAGTAATACTGTAATACAGTTAATTTAGTGGTTTTTAGTTTTCTCCCAGAATATTGAAAGTCTGCTTAAATAGCATGACCCTACACAAAATCAACATCAGTAAATAAAGATAATACACTGGTTCTTGGTCCCCAGCAGCTAAGGAAGGAAAGGCTTAGTCATGCAAGTACTTTAAGAATTTATCAGCAAAATCTAATTGTGAGGTTAGAAGTCAGATTAATCTAGATTATGTTTGTATGTAATAATAATAAAGTACTTGAACTGAAAGAATTAGAGAAATGATAAAGAGAAATCTAGGGAGGATGTCAAAGAGAAGAAGTCAGCAGACCTGGAGGAGCTTTGCCATGTGTATTGAAAAACTAGGTGGAGAGGAGTGACACAAATGGCACCTTCTTTTATGGAGGAAGTGGTTAATTTTGTTTTGAATTGGTGCATATATTTCATTAAAGATAAAGAGATGCTTGTATATATATATCTGCAGCCACAGTACCATAATTCATGGAATATGGACAGCTGAATTTTGACAAATTTTAATTAAACTATATTGTCTAGTGATTGCTGGTAAATGTTAAAGTATTTTCATGTTTATCTTTTGAATTGTCACTGTGCCATTTAGTATTAACTCTGTTTGTATTTTAGTAATAGTCAATCTCTACCTGGACTAACATATTTGTGTAGGTTTTGTATCAATTACAACACATACCTTAGGAGGAGACAACAGGTGCAACGAGTCACTAAAGGGCAGAAAAATGAAATAAATATTATCCTAACTGAGGCAAAGAAGTGTTCATTAAACCAGGCAAGCACTTGAAGTGATACCTTGTCTAAGAAGGAAATACTTCCATCTCTGAGGGAAGAAGGAGGTTGTGTTTTGAGAGGAAGAATGACCACAGAGTTTGGTAAATCGGGAGTCTTAGTGACAAACGTTGAGGCAGGATTCAATGATCAGGTTAATTATAAAAAGGCTAAGTGCTTCACTAAAAAGAGATACTCAGTGAGGGTTGCACCCTGAGGGTTAAAATATGCAGAAAGATGGAAAATGGAATAGAAACACAGGAATGTCTGTGGAAGGGAAGGGATGCTTCTTCACTCTTTCCTTCATAAAAAATTTAACTGTTGACTGCTTTAGAAGTTTTAAGAAAATATTTCTCTTTTTGTTTTAATCTTAAACTGGCTTATGTCAAAGATTGGAAAGCTTCTGGGTAATAACATGCCTAATCCAAGCCTATTGTGAGTCAAACAATTTATTCACTATGTATTTTAAGAAATATTCTGTTTGTCCAACGCATCCTTCAGGGTGACCAGTGGTAATAAGGTTTGCCCTAGAGAAGGGTGTCCCAGGGTCATGAGTCTATGTGTCCCAGTCACTGGTGGGAACCGAGACAGCAATTTTTAAATGAGTCTCCAGTGAGCTTGCCAAAAAACATTTTAAAACTGTTTCCCTTTTTATGAACCATGGTGATACACCTTGCCATCCATATGGAGCAGGATTTCTGAAAATAAAGAGATTAAGAAACAAGCAAGCAACAACCAAAAAAGCCCAAGCAAAACGCCCTCAATCACACACACAAAATACCCCCAAACCAAAATTAATTGAGAAAGCTTCTTAGGAAAGCTGGAGGATTGCACAACAACTCTCTCCCGGTCTGAAGTGCAGTGGCCTGGCTTGGCCTTGCCATTGCCAAGCTCCTGCCAGCTGCAGATAGAACTTGCTGCGGGGGATCCTTCCTCCAGGTGTGCATTTGAAAAGGTGGTGCTTTAGCCAAATAATCTCCTTTTATTCTATACTTACTTCTGAAATTGCTTTGAATTCTAAGAGATAAGGCCTTGGATCAACACGGTTTTATGCTAGTAGTGCTACTTCCAGTTAAGGAGTTGGCCACAGTCTTAGTTACATTTCTAAGCTGGATAAAGTGATCCTTGTAAGTTTTGAAGAAAAATGCCAAAGTACTGTAAACTGAAATAAACTTCGGACATGAATTGAAATAACTTTTTCTTCAAAGAGAGAAATGAAAAAGAGACGGAACAGAGAAGATAAAAACTCCTTCCAGAAATAGTGATACTTACCTGTGGTACAGGCAGAGATCACAGGGGTGTTTTTTGTTCGGTGAATGCTCTGCAGTCACTCATGGCAGAGCTCTGGCTGGATTCAAAGGAAATCCCTCTGCCTTCTTGTGCAAATCTTGCTCACAGTATCAGTTGTTGTTAGGCCATGTCTCAGGAATGCTGAACAGAAAGGCTTTCTGTACTCCTTGAGAAATGGCATGATTATAGGCAGAAAAAAATCTTTATTTTCTTAGATGCAGTAAAAATACAAAAGGAATAGTGTAGCTGTTTTGGATTAGGGAAGTCATATATATTCTCGATAAAGTACGTGTATTCAGAGAACATGGATGGTAGATGAGACAGAAAAGGGGTTTATGACTACTGCAGTAAAAAAAAAAAAATTGTTCAAGAACAGTTCATCCAGCTGGAAATAAAAATTTTGTAAAACTGCCAAAGTCAGTGAGACCCAAAGCAAATTGCTGATGATCACATGTACATGTGCCTGTGGGTTCTGTTTAGTTTCTGTACTTTCACCCTGTAAAATTTAAAACATGCTAAAAAAGGACAAATTAGACCACAAAATTAAACTTGCAGTTGCAGTGATTTCTTTAAAGCTTGTATTCTTTTTTTTTGTGAATGTGACAAATCTCTGGGGTACTCTCCAAATACCAAGGTGTGTGAATCACAAATTGAAAGTAATGTCTCTGTCACTTTGCTATCACACAAAATGTGGATTTCTCACCTAGAAGCTGGAAAAGTAATTTTAACTTTTTTATAACATAAATTATTGCAGTCTGGTTCCTTGTACGGAGCAATGTAGCAAATCACATTGACAGTTCTTAATACAAGAATTTATTTTGCCCAGAGAAGTTGTGGATGCCCCATCCCTGGAAGTGTTCAAGGCCAGGTGGGATGGGGCTCTGAGCAACCTGATCTAGTGAATGGCATCCCTGCCCTTGGCAGAGTGGTTGGAATTGGATAATCTTTGAAGTCCTTTCCAACTCCAACAATTCTATGATTCTATGAATATAAGTGACTAAATTATTGAGGTAAATACAAAACCCTCACTGTCATTTCAATAGGTTAACTTTTTCAGTTTGAACTTCGGAACTCAGTGTACTTCCCAAATTGTGTAGGTACAGTGTGGTATTCTTATCATAACACTACAGAACAGTTAGTTCAAGGTGGAGGGCTGGCCAGTGACAGTGAGGATTACAGCCCATGAAAAATTGATTTAAGAAATTCATTCTTTCTGGACTCAGGAATTGTTTACATTTTCCAATAAGAAATGGATAAGAAAATAAAATTGTGTCAGTTACTCACAGCTGTGAGTAACTCACCCAAGATAAGCAAATTAGATGAATTAAAGGTCTGTTTGATGGAATTTTAATGGAGTCTTGCCAAAGCTAGATGCAAACTCCAGGAAGGTGGAGAAGGTATGGCCAGGACTGTTTTCAGCCACCAAGGCTGGTTCTCCTGTTTTGGTTTCAGCTTGTTGAGACAGAATGTCTGTGCCAGCCCAGCACCAAGAAGAATATGTGGATTGCTGCTGTGCAAGGTAAACCTGTTCTCCAAGTGCTCTAGATCCTAAGAGATCAGTGGGAATGTCTGACTTCACATATTTTATAAAACTGGAGTTTCAGAACTTTGCCAGCGGCTGTGCTTTGCTGTGAAGGAGAACAGAATAGAGACCCCAGGAGAGGCCATTGCTGCTGCAGCCTCTGCCTGCCTCCTCCTTTCTCCTCCTGAGGAGGACGAGGAAGAGGCTGGACCAATGCTGCCTCTTCACCAGCTTAAATTGAAGGTGTATTGCAGCCCCAGTGTTACATACTGTGAATCATGTTGAGATAAAGATGTCTGTGTTAAGTGATGGGCTTTGTAAGAATCTCTCCCTTCACATAAGCCCTTTTGGTTTGCAGAGTGTTCTGTCCCAGTGGCTCTTCTCAGCTCAGGAGGCCCCTCTCAGCCACTGCTGACAACAGGACTCTCCTGTTAACAGGCACCATAAATCGCTGTGCATCATTCATCACGTGCTGGTCGCTTTCATCCGTCAACGCCCGAGATGTGCTCCCGAGCTTGCTCTGCTGCTGGAACATTTAATTTGGTGCATAAAAGATGATGTAATTTGTGGCCTTTTTCCAGTACACTACTCTTGATTATATTGGATTGTGTTGGGCAGCCCAGGAGGATAATCTGTGTATATAATACATAAACATTACCTGGACAAGCCGAGCGTTATTTAATTACCTTTTCTTTGTCCCTTCTTCTGCCTTTTCTCCCCAGAGTGCCTTGTTAACTTTAACTGCAAGGGTAGGTACTATAAGTCAGAGCCAAGTGTTTTCCCTTGGCCTGTCCTGGACCGGCTGCTCACACCCCTCTTGCTGCCTTCCCTGCATGTAGACGCTATAACACGAGAAGCAGAGATTCACATCCATCATATCACTTTGTCTATAGCAAATATGAATAGGCATGAGAATGGCAAGATGAAAAAAGGCTGTATAAACCACATCTTGATGCATTGTCTTCAAGGCAAATATTGTAATCTTTTTTTTTTTTAATAGCGTGTTTCAGAGTGTTTTTGTTTTGAAATCTGTGCTTTGCAATATGTTGCTTGTCCCTGAGGAATGATGTGACGTGGTAGGACAGATTATGATTTGTACTGGCTTTTCACTGATTATTTCATTGATTTAAAGACAACATTGTGTGAGTTTAAAGTGAAACTGCCTTTCTGAAAGGCTTACACAGTTCTAATAGTGATTTTGAATATCACTGCTCTAAACTTCATTGCTTGTTTTTAACAATTTAGGCCTGAAATGCTTCATGATACTTTCTAATAACAACATCCAATAAACTCTGTTATTGCTATAGTCTAGGGTATTTGGCCTTTCAGTCTGTAACAGTTTTCAGTCGATGGCCACAGGAAAACAGTATCATCTGATGGTGTATTTAACTAGGGTTAGAAGTAAAGAGAAAGCTAAAATAAATTTTTGTTTCCCCAAGCACTGTTATACTTTCATGGCTTTGCTTGTGTGTATACAATCTTTTGGTTGTTTTGTTGTATAAAATATTGCAAATGAGTCAGCTTCTTTTTTTTTTTTGTCTGTGTGTATTCTGAAGGAACTACTGGAGTCATCATGTAAGACAAAGAACAGAAAAATGAAAAAGGAAGTATTCAAGTCATGTCAGTAACTCATAGTAAAGGAAATTACACAGCTATTCAAATAAAAAAGTGCATTAAAAAGCATTTATTTAATGTATTTAATATTTGGATGAGAGATGCACACAAACGGGTTGGGGTAGTAGTAGCTTTCATAGTGTACTCACTGTACTTTTGATTTTTTTATGTCAGAAGAATACAAAACCTTTCTGGTGTAGAAACAATTAATACATTTTGAAAAGACATACCAGAATTCTTACTGCTTACCAAAGCTTGAGAAATTTTATTTCATGGAAACATTCTTAGAATTAATATATTGGTTCAGAAATTGATACCTTTCTTAACATGTAGTACACCCTCTTTTACAGAAAGTTTTAATTTGACTTGCCATTGGTTATTGATTGACTATTTTTCTTGGTGATTTTGAATACACTTTAGTATGTGACACTAACCAACTATTAAATTTCAGTTCTTCCCCCTTTTTTTTAGGTCTTCCATCATAATGTATATACAATGAACTGAAATACCACTGAAATATTACATTTACATATTCTTTAAGCTTTCCTTTGCCGTGAGCATGTAATTTTCTACTTATAAATATCTAATGTGAATTTTTCATTTACCTCTAAAGCATGATGCAGAAGCCAGTAAAAAATCATAGATATTTTTTGTTTTCCATTTCCTGTAGTGAACCACTTTTTTTTACACTTTTACGCATTATTATGAAACATTTATATTTTTTCTTTGTACTGTTGAATAGGACAGATATGGAAAGAGGTTTTTATCCTACCAACCTTAGAAACCAGCTACAAGAAATAGATACTGTATGTTATTAATATCCATAGAATTCCTTCCTGTTCTGAGAAACATAATCTCTGAGTCAGCTGCAGTATCTCAGATAATATACACTGAAAATATGAATGATGATTATAAACTGTGAAAAATGCTGAAGAATTATTTTTGAATCAGACTGTGAGTTATCTGAATTTTTGTTGGTTTCACAGCTTTGCAGTTAGGGGTATTCTGTCTCTTTGTAAATCCATCCCATTTTCTTCCCTTTCTACTGGTCTGCACTAGCATGGCAGCAGCCCTCTTGCTGTGCTGCCTGACTCCACCATTCATCCCACGCACACGGACTCTGAAATTGTGCAACTTGGAGGCTTTCTACAACCATGGCCTGTATTCCAGAAGATGGGTTTTTTTGGAATGAGATGAGAGGAAATAAGCTGATCCTTTGAGAAACACTAATTAGAAGTATGATTTGGAATAGGCTGTGGGGCTCTGCCTTGAGCAAGGAGTGGGTCAGTCGCTGTCCTTTGTTCGGCTGGCCAGGCTCAGTGCTGACAACGCTGGTGGCTGGGACTGATGGGAGGGACGGGGAGGCTGGGAGTCAGAGGGCTTGGAGGGCAGCCCAGAGACTGGGCTGTGCAGTCACGGGTCTTGTGGTGGCAGGGAGGAGGTGACCACCAACATGCAGAGTGGTCAGGGACAGCAGGAGGAGGGCATGGTGTCCAAGTTGCAGGATCTTGCCACTATCAGTAAGCAGGAGACCACGTGTCTCAGCCCTTCTGAGGGTCTGGCCGTTTCACTGTGTGAAGAATAGCAACTGTGGTTTGGCAGCCCATGTCTTGGCGTGTCATGTGAGCAAAGGCTTTTCTTTAATGGTTTTCACTAAGCAGTGCAGTCCTGTAACGTTCATCTAATTGCTTCACAAACTTTAATGAAAAAATTCGCAGCATTTCTTCGTAAGGCTACAGTCTCACTCCTGTTTTATATCTAGAGAGAAGACACATCGTTTCTAGTGTCTGCTTATTTTGAGGAGCCAAAACGAAATGATTCTGGTAATACGCATCTTTTTCAACCACAGCTCTTAACTGAGGACACTTGCAGGCAGTACTGTGAAGCTTGCTGCAATCAAAATTAGTGCATATATTCATATAGTTTCTTTTCTGGTGGTGATGGTGCTGGAACCTTTATTAAAACGTATAAAAAAAGGAAAACCTCTGCATAAGAAAGCATTGAAATTAGGAAGTCAGTTATTTGAAAACTAAAACACCACAGAATTCCGTGTATATGCTGCAATGTGGTATGTAAAGACCAAGAACCAAATTCTCTTCTTTCTAAAATCACAGCTATATTCATCACTGAATGGCTGATACTCAGGAAAAAAACCCCAATTTTCTTGATGTAAGACATTACTTTGTTGCTGAAGGCAGAGCTCACTAAATGAATGTAGGGCAGGAAAAGACAGGATAGTTTTATGAATAAAATGGAAATAGATTTGTTTCTTATTTTGCTTTTGATGAGGCTGAATGTTTTGCTTAAATCAGAGATTTGGTTAATAGTCTTAAGTGTCTTGTGTACTACCATTTGGGAATATCCAGCTTAAAACAGGTCTGTGATCTCAAAATTGAAGTCATGAAGATTTCTTTGCAGAACTGCTGAGTATGCAATACAGAGGAATCCACAAGTGTGCTCTAAATACAGAAAGCTTTGCAGAATGTTAAATTCTTGAAAGGATCAGACCAGGATCCTCTCAGACTAGATTCCTCATTAACTAATGGACTCATCTGGAATTTATATTCCAGCTATTAAATGAGAATAACAGTAGCAGCTTTCCTCACAAGCATCTTCTGAAAACATGCTCATTAAAGACAGAACAACTATCGAATGTTGCTGTGGCTGTACGAAAAATACAACATCAGAAAGGAGGGGATGCATAATGCAGAATATGTCTGTCATTTTAGGTTTATTGTTCTGCATATTCCTCTTACGAGGACCTTCTGTTTTCTGCAGAGACATTTGTGTCCTTTGGAATTAAAGATTACACCACAGGTCCTACATATAACAGGGCTAATTGCTGGACTTTCTAGTCTTGTTAGCACCTAAATTTTTGACATTTATTGTCTTTTATTTCATTGTGTTTTCGCAGTAGGAATTTTTTANCATTTATTGTCTTTTATTTCATTTATTTCATTTTTTAATGTATGCTATAGGTACTAACTTAGCTGCTTAAAGTAAAATTCAGTATTTTGAATTTCTTCTTTCTATTTCATTGTGTTTTCACAGTAGGAATTTTTAAATGTATGCCATAGGTACTAACTTAGCTGCTTAAAGTAAAAGTCAGTATTTTGAATTTCTTCTGTGTGAGCGAATAAATTTAGTTCATTTTATTTGAGCACATGTCTGGCAAGCCATTAGCAGCTGCTGCTCTAAAATTCTGTGAAGTGAGTTAGTATTAAGAAGGAGAAAGCTCAAATGCCAGCTGTTTTCCAGCTTGTATGTATGGGACCAAGTTTATGTTTATTATCACAGTATATAGGGACAGGTCTGATTTAATCTACTTTGCACCAGTGACAGTCCTGTAGGATACTTTTGTGTTAGGTGCTAATGTAACACACTCTACACTTACATTCTTTAACTTTCAGAATGGATAAAGTCATTAATTTCTCTGTGAAATATTTTCTTTAATATGTCTAGACAGAGTATATTTGAAACAGAACTGTTTCTAATAACTGCTTAACATCCCATTGAGAATCTTTCTAGTACTTTTGAGTGTTTCACTGCATAAAGTTGCCACACTGCTGAATGCATATCCAGCCATATACCTTTGTATTCCACCTGTCCAACTGTGAGAATTTGAATCTCCGTACACTTACTGGAGCAAATCCTCCACTATTTTATTTGAGTCCCAATCATTTAAAGCTACAGATAGTTCTTCAGCTCCATGAGTCTGAGCAGAAATGAAAACAGTGGAATCTAATTAAAAACTGTGTGCATATAAACCTTCATTCGAGTATATATAAAGCAGAGTGTACCAGACTTCTTCTGATTACTTTTAATGTGGACCACAAATATGCAGAAGACTGTAATTATTTTGAAAGCAAATAGTTATTTCCAGTGGGAAATAACACATTTTATGTCTGTCCCGGTCAGATAAGCAGTTTCTAGAGTTTCTTTCAACAAAATAAAAAGTATATGTTGCCACCTTGGAAAAGACCTTAATATTATTTTAATACCCACAAACAAATTACAGACCATCTGCAAATTGAATTCATGGAATCATGAACCTATTGCATTTATGCAAATACATTGAATAATCAGTGTAAAGTGACAGATGATACTTGAAGCATAATCTAGGTCTGTATCATGGGTAGATAATAATATTAAGTTATTATTTAGGAAGTCCTAGAAAAATGGTATGTTATAATGCAAACTGCATCTGTGTGTCACATTCACAGTGTCTGTCAGCTGGACTTAATTTTGTACTTTTTTTTTAAACTGTTCTTTATCATCTTGCTCCCTTGTTCTGTTTCATCATCTCCTTTTGTATTTTATGTTTTGTTTTCTTCTTTTCAAGATAAAATGTCACCATTTTAGGATGGCACTGTACCTTTTTACCAGATAGCTCATATTTGTGTTTAAATTAATATATTTTCATATGGTTCAGGCAGGTCACCTTCCTCATACATTTAATGATGTGCTTTTGAAAAAGTGCATTTGAATTTTATTTTGTTTGTGAGTTGTGTAGATACTGCCGGTAGGATTTGCAGCTGTTGTTCCAGGGAAGGATGATGCTTCTCACAAGCTCAGTGAGAACTCAGTGAGGGCTCAGATGCCACATAGGTGCTCTTAGGCTGTATCTATATCTGAGCAGCAGCAACCAGGTACACAGAGCACTTTAGGTACGTAGTGACATTCTTTGATATACCATGCTTTCCGGTGAATCTGTGAGACTCCAACAAGCTCTTCCATCTGGAAATGGTTTGAAACACTCCCCTGGAAATTCATGCAGCTACTGAAAACCAGATCCCTTTACTCTCTTTTTAAAGACAGCACAGTCTGGCTTGTTTTTACTGCACTGTTTCTCTTAAAATGGACTGCTCCAAATGCTCTCATACTGTGCAGTGAAGCATAAGTATTTTGCAAATGGTACTGGCCCGTGTGCTGAGTGAGGAAGCAGAGGTCTTCCTGTATAATCCGATTTCAATCAACTCACTCTAATCACTACTGATAGTTGCAAAATTTAGCCTGGATCTGCTCTGGTAATCTAGATTGACAGGAGGTAAAAGTAAAAGGACAGAAGGGCAGAGGAACAAAGAGAAACGAGCAGGGACAGTGATTTTCTGCCTTTGCTTCCTGTTTCGGGACGCGTGTCCGTGCCGGCGCTGAGCCCAGCCCTGAGGGAGGGTGCTGGGAGATCAGGTGCCCTCTGTGGGACTGGAGTGGCAGCCACCACACCACGGACACAGACAGTGCAACAGGTCTGATCTGTTGGCACGCATTATTTACTGACATCGAGTTCCTAATGCTCCTTATTACTCTAAAGATCTGGGGTTGTGAAATATTCAGGCATAGCAGCAGTTAAACGGTGCAGCCAGCAACTCTTTGTCTCTTTGACATCCTCTGAAGGCAAGTGACTTCAGTGCTGGGCTTCAGTCTTCTACAAGCTCAGGGCTTGGCTGGAAGCTTGGAGGATAATTGGACTCGGCATTTTCTCACTGAAGAGTCTGTGAGAGTAAGTCCTTTTGAATTTTGGCTTTACGTTTTCCAAGAGAAGACCCAACTTTGGATTTCATGGATATACAGAAATACAGCCAGCTGCTGCTGAAGACAGATATGTCTCAGTTTGACTGGATTGTACATTGGGAAGAAAAATGACTATTTTTATTGTCACCTGACCACATGCTCAGTGTGCCTGTGTCAGCCAGGCTAAGGAACTCCACAGTACCCTGGGGTAACCAAGGCACCTGGACTACCTCTTCATCTGACTTTCCATGCTGGTGGGGCTGCTGTTGGTCGTTTCAGCCTTGCATGTTGCCATGCTAAAAACACCCAAGGCTAAAAATGTGTCCTGGGTAAGTACAAAAGGATGAGCAAAGTTTCTATAAATACACATTTTTCAGATATATATGAATATGATTCTCCATATATATGTGGAAGTATAAGCTTATACAGTCTGAGGTGTAAGGTAGATGGAAAGATTGTAAGCCATTAAATATTATAATTATTTAAAATATTGGTAAAAATTAAGAAAAAATACATTATTTTCAACAGTGGTATTTTGAAGGAAGTATGCTACAAAATTTTGCAACAGACTTTCAACTTGTTATATATGCTTTTCACCTATGTTAATAAAGGATTTCTGCTGCATACTTTTAAATCGGTTGAAAAATTGCTGTGGTTTTCAGGGTAGGGACTTTAAGAGCAAGGTTTGAAGATTTTGAAGGAATTAATGACTAACTATAGTTTAATTTTTTTTTTTTTTTAATATTTCAGCGATTTGATTCTGTAGGTGTTCTTCTATGTAGTATGACTGACAGCTTTCAACATTATTTTAAAAGTCCCAGGAGTTGTTTCGGTATGATAAGTTTTAATACACAGTGGGATGAGGGAGTCCATGTTCAGCGTCTTTTCTGTTGACTTTCTTCTTTTTTGCTAAGAAGATACATTGTTATTTTGTCCTTACACATTATTTCTCTGTCAGAAACTAGGATTCCTGGTGGGGAGTAAAGTAAGCCATGAAATGTAATTCCTGAGTAAGTAACAGTGCCCTTTGCTAACCCCCATCATGTATGATTATACAACGCTACCAGCGCACAGCCTGCTCTACCAAATAAGCAGAATATCATCAAATCCCAGTTCCATGCGGAGTCCTGGAATTGCTGGCAACTGCTCAGTAGATAGCTTTAGGGCTTTTTCAGTGACCTCACTGAGACCCAAATATTGCCTCAACTGTGTTCCCCATAACTGCATCACCTTGTCTACCGTGCTGGGGGTATTCAGGAGTAAAGGAGGTCACTGCCAGCTCTGAGGTTGCAGACACCTTCCCTTCCCTGCTTACTGATTAGTAGCTGCGAAAATGCATTAAGTTTCAGGTTACTTAGACATTTAAGTGTGTTCATGATCAGGCTGTGGTTTTATATAAGCCTAGTTGAGAGATGTTTGTATCCCCCAGTTTATGTACTGAGCGATAAACTACTCACATACACAGTGTCTCTTCCTTTAAATAGAAATCTCATATATCTGTGGCTATGATGGGCTCCAGGTTTGAGTATTTAAATATAGGGTATATTTAGGTATTCAGATACCTATTTCTAGTGATTATGTTGGAGAATGCTGAGATACTTACTCTTTCCTGTAGTTTGGCACTGTGGAATATTCACCAAGAATAAAATAAATAAAAGTCCTTTCTCCCACTCCATACTTTCACTACCAATTTGCATTAAAAAAAGGAAATAGATATATGCTGTCCTGAAAATAGTAAACTTTGGTAATTGTTTCAATTGGGTGATTGATACAGAGCATATCTATCATAGCACAGCCCTATGTTGCAGACATTAATGACCTTTAATTGTTTCACTAAACCCATAGTTGCACACATAGGATGTATGAACTATAAACTGATTCGAAAATTCCAGTGCAAAAATGACAACTTACATGATTGCAACTGTGTGCTATATAAAGAAATAGATGCAGCATCCAAACCACTGTAGCATTTGGGATTACTTCTACTTCACGTACCATTTTTTCCCTTAAATAAAAACCACAAATAAACCTGCAAAATTTATCTGTAAGGATTTTTGACTTCATTTTTAACTGTCTTCTGTTAGTAATTTTTGATTGTAACTGGATAGCTGTTTGAGCAATAGGAAGAAATTCCAACTTATAAAAAGATGAAGATAGTTTTATTTAACTCTTGTATTCATCTCTTTCCCTTTGTTTTTTGTGTGTGTGTGTGTGTGTGTATTTAATCACTTCATCCATCTTTGGCAATAAAATAAAAAAGTTATTCACTACTAAGCGATGGAAAGTACCACTTCCTTAATAAGTATAATTTGTGACCAATATTTTAATTGAGAAAAGCAAATACCTATTGCTCTGAGGATGCTTAAAACAAGTAATGAGAGTAGTGGTTTGTTGTTTGTTTTTTGTTTTTTTAGTGCTTTAGTGTTTTAAAAATCTGACATACCCTCCAGTGAAGTGCAAGGGCACCTTACAGAATCAGATACCTGCTCAAAGTATCACTTGGTTTAAATCCCAACAGGCAGAGATTAATTCAACTCCTTGAAAATCTGGATTTTGACTCTGGAAGTTTTACCTGTCTGGGGATTTGATCTTGACCTTTGTGCATATGCAATGAAAATATGAGAGTCCAAAGCTGAATCACAAGGATAAGTGCATGAAAGAAATGTTGGCTGTAATCTAACAAGACACTTCGACATCGGTTGAAATTTCAGCTTATTTGTCTCCTGCTTAAAACTTAAGATTGTGGCCAACCACTTTGGTGAATCAGAGTGTTTGCTAAATTTTTGCTGGTCCGTAATTGAAGTTGGCATTTGATCCTTGTGTCTTTAGCATGCAGTGTTCGTAAGGACAGAAGCCACGCTATGCTGTGTATCTTTTTACAAAAAGGGTGTATCTTTTACAAAAAAACTGCTACTTGCATAATCATAGCTCCTCTTCAAGGCTTCGAGGTGCCCACCTGAGTGCCTTCGCCTGTGAAAAAGAAAACCCAAAGCTACTACAGCCTTTGAAAACTAGGCAGCTTCTGGGACCTTTGCCAAAAGTTTGCAACAGTGTTTCTGACAGACCCTGACTGCTGCAATAACCCTCACCTCAGAAACCGCAAGGCTGAGAAATACGTGTCGAATGTCTTCCAGGGGCTGAGGAGTTGACAAGGTTTTAGTGAGTTGTTTCTTCCCCAAAGTGCGTCAGATACCGTTTGATAGATCCGCACGTCTTCGATGCTTTGTGAATTGCAGCCTTGTCTTTGTGCTTGGGGTCTTGAGGAAAGCCTTGGTCACTGCTACATGTGGTGCCCGGCTTTTTAAAGGCAGTAAATGGTCTTCTAGGAGCTGTGGGGACTTCAGTTTCAGATTATGTAGAGAATATTTTAACTTCTCTCACTAATGGCTGTTGGTGCTGCCACATGTGAATATTTTTGAAAATTAGTGGGAGGAACTGAGGCTGACCTAGACAAGACGACTGTAAAATCTGTTTGTCATCTAGTGCCTTGGGGTTTTTTATATTTGATTTGCAAAATGCATTCATTTAATTATCCCTAATGAAATAATTTTGTTACATTGACTCCTATTGACACAAATTTAATTTTCATTGTCTAATATAAGCAATTTTATTGTTTGTTACTTTATGTAACAAAGCTACCTTTGAGCTCTGTGACAGCTGTAGGTAGGACCTACACCTGTGGAAAAGCCAGGAGTTTACAATAAGTGCAACTGTGGGACATGGTGTGTTTCTTTAAACTATGTTTTTGACCTAAGCAGCAGATGGTGATGAGAATTGAGATTAAAGGAACTTTGAAATTTGAAATACTATAGCAAATACCATAGGAAATTTGAAATACGACTTCAAAATATTGTTCCATACATGTTAATGAAAGATTTCTCCCCTACAGTTTCTGTATACTACTTGGCTAGTCTGTTATACCAGTATATTACTGGAGTAAGCACCTTCCAGTATTCTGTAAAAGAAATTAAATTGTGTACCTGATGTCATTTTCAAGGGTAGCATCATTTCAGTGTTCTAACTGCAGCCATATTTACCTATCCAAGCATCCTCTGGCCTTTGGAACCATACGAGTCCTGCTGGAGGGCCGCAAACCCTGACTCTGTGCCAAGGCAACCTACTGAGCAGAAAGGTCATTGAGCCACAAATACCCAGAAATAAATTCTAGCTCTTTAGCTGAAAGCTGTAGAGCCACCTGCCATGCTCTGCTGTCAGTAGTTATAGATTGTGCTACCCACTGCAAAAAAAGGGCAAAATCTGTGTGCCGCTTTGGTAGAGTAACTCTTCTTCCCCGAAACACAGGTTGGGGTGGGTAGGAAATTTGCTGCATTGTTGTTACTGTAAGCAGGATGCTTATGAGTGCATACACAGTATGTTTCTGCTTTTATTATTATTTAAATTGAGTTGTCAGTGTTGGTGTTAAAGAGATAAATCTTTTTGATTGCACAGTATCTTTTATCTCTGTCTTCTCCTTGTTAACGCTCTGTTGCACACCTCGTATCACTCAAGTTCAAAGAGTGGAATTTACAGAGGAGGAAGACTGACTTTAATATAATTAACAAAATTATAATTCCAGGTGAATTCCCTCAGCTAATAAAAGGGATTGATATTTCTATCTCATTTAATTACTTAAGAAGTAACATGGTGTTACACGTAGTATTACAATGGTACAGAAAGTGAATGAGAAAAGAAGAAAAATAGAATGTAAATAGTGAAATATGCTACACATTGAAACTCTTGAAATATCAAGTAACTTGAAAAAGTGGAGTATTACATAGTCAAATAAAAAGGTAGAGGAGGAGATAAAATTCTAAGAGAGAAAATAGAGATAAAGATAAAAACAAAGTAGAACTTTGAATCTTAAGATATGCAATATGATTAAAATGGAAGTATTAAACAAATATGGAAACACCAAGAGGAGGATGTGGCTCTATTTTTGTACACTTGGGGTCAACTTGAAAATAGGAAATGAAACTAGGAAATGAAGCAAGTAGTTTGAAGGACAAGATAGTGGACAAAGCTTGGGAATAATAGGAAAGTTACCTGAGGATGATTTCATGTTTACCCCGAAACATAAAAGATAATGGTAATACAAATTAAATTTGATGTGCTTGTAATAGAGGACAAAAGGTTCCCTCAGATGAGTTTTCTTCACGTGAGGTTCTCAAGGCACGTGGGTGAAAGGAAAACTGGGAAAGAAGTACCTGCAATTCACAGGCATGCTATTACTCTGCTTTGGATTAGTATTGATCTTGCAAAGAGACTGCAAAAGTGGATGAAGTCAGGAAATACTGAAGGTGCATGTCACATGCTGTTTTAAAATGAAAGAGGGTAGGTGGGGGTTTGATGGAAGCTCTAAGGAGAGAACTGCTGAGTGCAACAGTACCTCTCTAGGCTTAAAGGTGTATCCATGCTATAATTGGAACAGTATGTGGCATAAGAGACAGTTGACTACTCAGTTCTGGTTTGCATGGAGGACTTTCATTCTTTGATAAATCATGGTTCTTGGCATTTAAAGATTGACATAGCTGAAACAGCTGTAGGTGCTTTTGTGTGAAGTGCACCATTATTGGTGAAAAACAGAAAAAAAAATGTATGCGTTACACTGCTTATGAAGTGATGTTTCTTTTCAGTAAATTGATGGATTGCTGTTTTGGTTCTGTCTTGTCCTGGCCTCATGTGTGCTAATGCGATACAATACCCTTCCTGTCAAATAATCATTGAAATTACATTGTAATTTCCTTTCTTTCTGGGTGTTTTTGAGTCCTTAGTTTCTGCTGGAGACAGTTCTCAGCATTCTTGAGTAATAGAGCAAGCTTCCTCAGCAAAGTTCTGATGACAACTTTGGGTCTTTCTGTTGGCAGCACAGGTTTTTTTCTGTTAATAGAGGCAGGTCTGGATTGTCTGCATCCTTCAGAGGCAAACCTCTGGGAAAACTCCTCTGGCTGCTGGATTGTCTTCCTTTAGTTGCATGGGGCTCTAGTGGTGTCATGCAGAAAGGAAAGGCAAAAAGCTTAGCTCCATATTATCCTTTCCTCTTTTTTTCTTGTACTTACTTATCAGTGTAATTCCCTGATTTTGGTTGGAGCTACATTCATAACCCGATTAGCAGAAAGGTCATCAGGGCATGCAGAACTTTGTCTGCTGTAAGCTAGAGTTCTTGCTTGCCTTGACATTTCTGAAAGTTTTCCCATGAATCAGAGGAACCAGGATTCTGCCACATGCTCAGAGCAGCTGGGCTGTGCCAGCAAACAGAGCTGCGTGGATGGCAGTTTCTGCGGGAAGGCTGGGATTGCACTCAGTCTGCTGGCACGGGGGGTCTGGGCTGGATGGGGGAGATGCATCCCTGTCGGTAACGCTGCTTGACTCAGCCTGCGTGACCTTTGACATTGAGCAGTCAAGTTTGAAAAAGAAATCAATGGTGCAGTCCAAATCGGAATCTATCATTAGTTTTAGCAGTTCTCTCCTGTGTGCTGAGTTTGTGGCTACCGGGCAGCAATTTTAAAGTCTTGAGGGTGATTTGTGTTAAAGGTAGAAAGTTGTTGTTGACTGACTTCTACAGTAAGGAGAAGTTAACTTCCCCAGAGTACTTTTGTGTTAATGCTGTCACAAGCATTTACCACAGATGTCTAATTGCTATTTCTAATCTCTGTGGACTTTTGTAACCACACAGATATAACGGGGAGGGTAAGAGGAATATGTTTTCCCCTTTTTAAGATGTAAAAATTAGGGGTTTATTTTTCACTATCAAGAGTTATTAAAAAACCAGAAGTTACCAGTTCATCCAGTCACAACTGATTTGAGATGCCTTGAAGTGTCTTGAAATTTTTACAGATTTAGAGATTATTCTGGAACAGAGGAGAGTGTAGGAAAAATACAAACTTCAATTTGAAGGTGTTGTTGTCTGAGATGAAATAGAAGGTGAAATTACAGAAGCATCTCTGGACAAAAGGAAATTGTACCTGTTTTTCTCAACAGTATTTATATTTCTCTTGGATGTAAAAACCTGGATACAGGAATGCAAGCTGTATACTCCAGTGGTTTAGTTATTTATAATGTCATTTCATTTTTTCTTTTCTAAGTTTTTTTCCTCTACTAAAATTATAGATGCTTGCAAAATAAATTTGTAATGTAATTTTCTTACATTTGATTTGCAAAGATTAGAACTGACTGGGATTGCAATTTATGCCAAATTGTCAGATATATCTTGCATTTCTACAGGCATAAATGGGCCCAGAGTGAATAAAGTGTAAATGGTTTATTTTTCCAGTGATGCATGACAAATTTAAACATGTACTGCATAAGCATTTATGAATTCTTCACTCAAGACATTAGTGCATTAATGGGAGAATTATTTTTAAAATTATGGTAGCCAAGGGAAACGAAGATAGTCAAAAGAATGGATAGTGGACATTCAGGACTGAGAACATGCTGCAATCTAGGAATACTCTGTGAAAACTGAGGAAGATGGAGAAATTTCAACCCTTTTGTATTTACTGAATATTACAGATGATAGGGAAATATTTTGGTTTTTTTCTGTAGAGCAAACTAGTTCTGTAGGTTAAGGCTGTATAATTTTCTGTTTGGATTCATCTTGCTCCCTTTTAAAAATACTTGTCCTGAGTACAGTTCCTAAATCTCAACTGGTATTCTCTGTGTGTATAGATTTTGTAATGTTATTTTATGTATGGTGTTTTTATACTACCAAGTTATACTGTTCTTCAAGTAATGTGTCACGCTGAACAAAAACTATGCATACAGTGAAAAAGGCTCATGAGAAATGTTCGAGAAACGTGCCTGTATTTTAGTCATAAAGTTTTGGTTACAGTTGATCAGAATTTTATGGAAATGTAGTAAGTATATGCCATAATTTAGTAATCATGTTCTGTATCTGTTTATTTCTTGCTATGTATTCTCATTAATAGGCAGATATTTTTATCTAACCATTAACTATTTGATACTGAATTCAGAAGAGCTACTGATTACATTGAAAGTTTTCTTAAATTCTGTTTTTACTAGTTCTTGAAGGAAACTGGAAGTTGGATTTCCAGTGTGGAAATTGTTTCTGAGTATTTAGAAGCAATCTGAATGTAATACTGTGCAGAAATCTAAACTAAGTAAACCATGCATTTTTATGATTTATCATGGTAGAAAGAGCTGTGATAAATTAGAGCAATAAAAAACCCAGCAGAACAATTGGCGTAGTTTCTCTGGATGATCATCAGGTGTCACTAAGCTGTGTCAGTAAAATGTCTTCTATAAAATGAAAACATCACCATCACTTGTTAACACAAAATATAACAGTCGATTGCTAGACTAGATAAATCTAGACAAAGATATGAAAAGATGTGTCACACATGAAAAAAAAAGGTACAAATAAAAAGTTATGTGTGTGAAAGTGTATGCTACAGTCCCAAGATACACATTGGCAATGCAAGTCTCCCTTTTATATTATGCATGATTTATCCATGGTTTCAGTCACAAGTGAAAACATCTTAGAAATGAGAGGAGATTCAGAGGGTGTTAGAGAGTGAAAATAATTTGTATTGAAAAACAGCGAAGAATTAAATACAGCAGTGAAAGTTCTAGATTTCAGGAATTCAAAAGTCCAGACCTGTGCATAGCCATCATTGAGGCCTGCTCTGCAGAGGCTTAAGGGATGGCAGATACAAATCTGACTTCCCACTATGCTTCCTAATTTCTTTCAGTTCACGTTGGCTTTGGTAAGTAACTATCTTGGTACTATAATAGATACAACGTACTGAATTCTTACCCTGTTTCCACGCCAAATGCTGTTTCTTCATTTCAACACAACTTTGGCTTCCTTTCTAGAAAAATTCCAGTCCATGAGATTTCTCCCATGTTACGGAATCTGGTTCTTGAATGCAAAATATTTGTAGTCAATTTATTAAGTTAAATTTTATAAACTTCAACAGATACTTCCACAGTTTCTGTAAAAATATCTTCTTGTCTTCAGAATTTTTAGAAAAGAGTAGGAGTTTCTTTGCAAACAGCACCTCAGTTTTTTACTACTCAGCATTCCAAACCAGTACTAGATTCTTCATGTGGGAATTACTCTATTGCAGGGCTTGTCTGTGTTCAATACTTGCAGGTTTTACTGTCTTGTGGTCTTTTTCTTCCACTGGAAGAATTGCTGCGGCAAAGAGTTATTTATACTTTTTGATATGACTTCCATTGAGTCTTCCAGTAATTTTGAGGTTTTATTGTCTGATGTCTCTCTATAGCTACCCTGTGTTTAATAAAGAATTCATATGCACAGTAGGAGACAATCATTGAAAGATAAGGTTGTGAAATTCAACAGAGGCAAATGCAGGGTCCTGCACCTGGGCAGAAATAACCCCATGCACCAGAACAGACT
This sequence comes from Atrichornis clamosus, assembly GCA_013400975.1. Classification (NCBI taxonomy): domain Eukaryota; kingdom Metazoa; phylum Chordata; class Aves; order Passeriformes; family Menuridae; genus Atrichornis; species Atrichornis clamosus. The sequence goes on along the minus strand of WBMZ01012202.1, from coordinate 14,809 downwards.
GGGGCTGACCCTGCTGGGAAGCAGCTCTGAGGAGAAGGACCCGGGGGTCCCGGTGGACAACAAGCTGTCCGGGGGCCAGCAGTGCCCTTGTGGTCAAGGGTGCTGATGGTATCCTGAGGTTCACGGAAAAGCATTGCCAGCAGGTCACTCAGCCCCGGTGAGGCACATCCGGCATGCTGTGCCCAGTTCTGGTCTCATCAGGGTAAGAGAGGCCTGGAGCTCTGGGAGCAGGTCCAGAGTAGGGCTATGAAGAAGACAGGGAGGCTGGAGCACCTTTATTACGAGGAAAGGCTGAGGGAGCTGGGCCTGTTCAGCCTTGAGAAGAGACAGCTGAGAGGGGCCCTCACCAGTGTCTGTCAGTACCTGAAGGGAGGGTCTCAGAAAATGGACCAGGGTCTTCTTGGGGGTGCCAAGCAATAAGAGGCAATGNCAATAGGATGAGAGGCAATGGGCAGAAACTGATGCATAGGAAGTTCCACCTGAATACGAGGAAGAACTTTTTCACTGTGCAGGTGACCATGCACTGAAACAGATTGTCCAGAGAGGGTGTGGAGTCTCCCTCTCACTGGAGATATTCAAGAGCCATCTGAACACAATCCTGTGCAATGTGCTCTAGGATGGCCCCGCTTGAGCAGGGAGGTTGGACCAGGTGAGCCACTGTGGTCCCTTCCAACCTGACCCCACGTGATTCTGTGGAAGACATAAAGCACTGTCTAGTGTTCTAGGTACTCTGGTTGTGAATAAGAATATTTTGTTAAGTAATATTAAATATTTTTTCTTAAAATAGGACTAGTAAACAATTTGAGAGATATGCACTTAAAGATCATAATCTCCTTAAGACTGAGAGGAAGCTCCTATCAAAAAAATGATATATAACTGTGTTGGGTCATTTGAGTGCACTGATATGCAAGATATTGTTTTATAGATTTGTTCATAAGTCCAGTTCCGAATGTGGTTTCATGTTGTTTAAGTCCAAGTACCAAAAGTTCTGACTTACTCTTTCTTTGGCTGAAAAGGGCCATTCAGATGTCCTTGAAGTTAAAGCTCCTGCCTAAATGTACAAGAATGCCTAAAGACATCAGGAAAAGCAGAATGAAATCCCCAAAGTACAAAGGGAACAGGGAAAACAAAGTATTGTTACCCCAGCTCTTGATATCTACTTCTTTATCTATTTCATATTGGAAGGCATGAATCAGATACAAGATCTGAGAAACTGCTTACTCTTTATAAACTATCTTCTCAATGCAGTCCTAGAGCTTTTCTTGCCTATTGGTGAAGTGGGATGTTGCTGGAATGCCTCAGCATAATTGCTGCCTTCATTAGTTGTCAGAAATTAGAACAGCAATTAATATGGTCTGCTTTCATTCAGAGAGATGAATATGAAGCAGAAGCAGCATGGTACAACACCCAAACTCATTTTTTCTTCTCACAAAAACCTTGATTTGCAGACTTGAAAGTTGCTCATATACTGTACCTTTTTTCTCACAAAGCAGACAATGAATTTTTTGGTTCTATTTGATTGATCACTTAGAAAAGAGTGCACTTCCTTGTAATTTTTATCACACTTTCTATTGTACAGAAATTGAGATTTTATTTAACGTCTTAATCTTTTTCTAAACACTGACAAAACAGGAATTTGTAAGTGCTTGGTGTGCATATGTGCATGGAATACTGTATTTACAAGACATTTCTATGCGGTAATATTCTTTGGAGTCAATAACAATTGATAGAGAATAAAGCTAATGAGGCAAAATATGATTATAGAATAGACATGAATTTCCTCTTAAAATATTTTAGGAGTAGATTTCTTAGAAGAAACATAATCACCCCTGGCCAACCATAGCAGTTTTTAATTCAGCCACTGATAAATTGTATTCTTTCATGGAAAATAAACAAAATACCTCATTTCAAATCTATTTTGAACTGTATAAAAAGTTTTAATGTATTAGTATGTTATTAATGTAGTAGTATGGTCTATAGTACTTTCACTTAGGTAGCTTTCATTTTAAGAGTTAAGAGTTTTGACAAGTTCTTATCGGTTTATTTTAATTGTAAAATGCTTCTCAATCTCACAGAAACTTGTGTTGGGAAATTCTTCCCATTATAAACAGAAATTAAACAAGCTGTATGCCAGCTATTTCAGTGCTGACAATTGGGCCCTTGCAAGGTCACTTACAAAAGCTCATAAACTTAATTGAGTTCTCCTATGAGCTTTGATATGAAGAGTAAGTAGAAAAGTGTTGGATTGCCAGATATTTTGAAGTGTTCCCAGTGCTCTGGCCAACAAAGCAGCAGGAGAGGGGACAGGGCAGGATGGGGATGTGTTCTTCAGTTCCTGGCAAAATGACACAATGGTAGAGCAAAATCTATTAAATGACTTTCCAACTTTGTTCTGAACAAACTGTACTCTCAAGTATCATTTCAAATGTTGTCAGTTCTGTGAAATGCTTAATGTTGTCCGGTAAGGTTAAGTAATTATCTCTGAATGCTTGTTTGAAGTTGGTAAATCTGCTCTGATGTAACCCCTGTGTGCTGTGTAACTGAGGCAGTGCTAGGTATGGTTATACTATATTTGTGATAAGTAGAATAGCATCAGTCACACAACATCTTTCTCCGCTGTCACCAGATCAGACATTTCAGTCTTTTCACCTGCATTAGGGATGACAGGGAGTGTGGGCTGCACGACAGAGAACGTGGGCTGTGCTGCAATGCATATGTTATTGGCCTGTTCTTCTTTATCAGGTAATCTCATGTTATCAGTCAGTCGCCTCTGTACGCTGTTGGATTGGAGGTCTTTTAAATGAATAAAACGTATGTCTCACCTTCCCAAAACAAATGGGCAGTTTATTTTATATCACCAAGTCCAGTGATCCAGGAGCAACCCCCAAGGCTGCACTCCCTGGGCCTGTGAACTGAGTGGTGTGACCAGGCACTGCTGCTCTGCAGGGCTTTGGAGGAAGTCTGAGTGGGGCGTTCAGCTGCTGTGCATGACCAGAGTGGCGTGGGTGTGAGGAGGGGAAGTACTTCTCTGTCCGAAGCAAAGCCAGTCCCTGTTAATAGCCTGACACATGCCTGTTTAGCCCAGCACCCTGATTTCTAAGCTGTTTGTGGGAGCACCCAAGTTTTGGGCTGCTTGATAAGCACACCCAAACACCATCAATGACTGCATCAATCTGCCAACCCTTGTTATCGCTTCTCTCCTCCCAGGTTCTTCCCCTTTCCCACCATCACTCTCATCCAAATAAACAGCCCTCCCCTAATCCAATTTGTCCTTTTTTCTCCAATTTGTCCAGATTTTGGTATGTCTGACAGTGTTGCCCAGGTAAGGTGGCCTTACACCACCTTCTGACAGAGTTACCTGCACACTGTGTGCACACGTGTGACCAATTTGGTGGGAGAGGGAGGAAAAGGGTTCATGTGCTGATGGGGAAATGAGGCACTGCTACCTCTCTAAATCTGAACTGCTACTGGGAAGACAACATGCTAAGGGATCAGATCCCAGTAGGATGTGGGTTTTAATTTGAGCTGGTTTTGTGGGTAATTCAAGCACTCATGAAGAAATGGCTTTTGAATTGCAGCCTTTCCTGTAAATTTCCCATATCATCTTGGTAAATTTAAAAGAGATTTTCAGAGATGTTTTGTAAGTGACCTTTTCCAAGGGACAAAGGGACTGGTTTATTTTTCAAAGTACCTCCTTTGAAATGTGTTTGTAACTAAAATAAATCTTAATGTGCACATTGTCTCCTTCAAAAACAAAAAAGGTAAAATATCACCTTAGTGGAAATCAAAACCCCAGTTTGTCTAAACTGCTGGTGTAATTTCTGTATATTTATGACTGGAACAGCACTAGACTAGCTCATGATTGTGAATTAAGGACTTCTTTTCACTTACAGCCAATGCTTTCAACTACTCCCTTGTATCTTCTCCGTAAGTTTATTGTTGCTAAGAGAAATACTTTGAATCCTATGAGAAAAGTGTTGTGTTCCCACACTAATGGAAACTGCTGTATTCTTGTGCTGTACAGTTTTCAAAGAACTCTTCATGCTGCAAGTTACATCACAAGTAATGAACGCGTTGAGTCTGGGATGATGTTCTCCTAGTAATGATGTAAATTCTCTGTTGTAAAGACAGCACTTTTAAGGAAAAGGAATTAAAGAGCTCTTCAGCAATAACTTAGGCATTTCAGATTAGTCAATTATAATGTTGTGTGATGATCTTTGAATTCAGGGTTGGGGCATTCACAACTTCTCTTGGAAACTTGCTCCAGTGCCTCATCAGCCTCACAGTGAAGAATTCCTTCCTAGCATCAATTGTAAATCTCCCCTCCTTTGTTAAAAACTATTCCCCCTTGTCCTATCAGCACATGTTCTTGTAAAAAATCCCTTTCCAACTTTCTTGTTAGCTCCTTTTAGACACTGGAAGACTGCTCTGAGGTCTCCCCAGAGCCTTCTCTTCTCCAGGCTGAACAGCCCCAAGTCTCTCAGTATGTAGTGTTTATGAACATAACAGAGACATTTACCTATTTGTTGATTGGAGACATACTTGGTTCTCATTTAAGAGGGTGGCCAGGCTGTTCTCTACTTAAGACAGGACAAAAGGATTTTAACAAAAAAAAAACCAAAAAAAACCAAACCCACCTTTTTGAAAATCTGAAAGAAGGGGACTAGCTGTGAATGTTGATCCAGAGGGCAGAGAATCTTCAGGAATGTTGAAATCTTTATATTTTTGTCTTTAATTGGCCTGAACTCACTGTAAGCATCCATGGTGGGCCATTTTTTAGGCAAGGATTTGACCCATGTAGGAGTTTGGGCCTTGCAAAGCCATCAGAGATGTTCCAGCTCTCCTCTCCATCATCCAGCGTGTCCAGGAAAGAAACCAAGGAGAACAGCCGATATTTAGAGTCAGAGCTTAACATTTAGGATTCGGTAAGACAACAGGATTGATCCCACACTATTTGAGATAGTGACTGATTCCCACTATAAGTTAAAGGTGGAAAAAAAAAGTATACCATAGTTTTGAATCTTTCCTCCTTAACCCTGCCTGTTAAACAGCAGCTGCTTGGGTTAGAATAGTAAAATAAATGAAGTAATTTTGCCATAAAAAACAACCTATCTTCCTTTCTAGCAGAAAACCACCTAAAAAGGAGAAAGGATTGCAGGGTAAAAATATTAAAAATAAAGTTGAATTTCAGAATAATTCAGCAATAACAGGAATTATTGACATGAAATTTATCTAGTAATTACAAAAAAAATTATACATTATTTACTGTTTATTTTAAGGTCATCATCAATTTCTACTTGTACATTCACTTTCAGGAATACTGTCTAGCTACTGAGAAACACAGGTTTGTGTCACAATTTACTTAAAGAGTGCATTCACTGTAGAATACACAGACCAGTGTAATATTTTGTGATCAAAATCTTCAAGTTGCTTAGGGTAATTCATGATACCTTTGCAGTTCTGTGCTTAGGGCTATATATTTTATTGTTCATTAATATACCGTTTATCCTTTGAAGTGTGACTGTTGATCTGCTGCACACAATGTAACAACCGCATCTTCATCCAGACCCTCCTGAAAGGACTGGGGTCATATTTTTCATGTTATTCATGACACTTTCATCCCTTGCAAGTCATGTTTTGATGTGTTGTGTTCCTTAACAGTGCTGAACTTACTGGTCTTAACAGTATTACTGTAGAACTGGTCAGTTCTCTGAGAGCTAAATGAGGGCAGCTCCGCAGCACTGTTGCTGCCAAATCCTGCTTTCTGTTTCCAAGGGGTTTTTTTAATTTGCATGACTAAGAATTGCTTCACCTGTTTACAGCTGTAAATTAGGACAGTCAAATGCTTTTGTTTTCACAGAACAGGGTGAATGCTAGTTGCTTAAGGGAATTTATCATAGTGTACAAACAGAGGTTTGGGACCGTTTACTGCATCCCTGTTTCCCCCAGGGGATCCCTCCAGGCGGTCAGCCTCCACAAGTTCTCAGGTTTATGGGGGGAAATTCTTCCTTCATGGTGGCAAATCCGTGGTCAGAGTAGGGGATCAGAACTTCAAATGTTATCATTTTGAAGAGTTTTTACTTATTACCATTGGTTCCCTGATGTGGGCACTCTTGACAAGATGTGCACATTTTGAGCTTGCCTTTTTCCTGGTCAAACAAAACCTCCAGAATCCTCAGGAGCACTGCAGGTTCATACATTTGTGAACTGGGGACTCTGTGGAATGAGAGAAGGGGTGTGAGAAATACCTCCAGTGAGACCCGTTTCCGGCATTCTTTAGACATAAAGTCAGCATATTAAAAAGAGCTGTATTTTTAGCCAGGATTGCCTCCTAGCAACAGACCATTTACTGTACTATGGGCTTAAAAAGTATTAAATAATTTTAGCTTTCCTACTTTAACCTCGATGGATTACACTAATGCCTCTAGGCTCTTTTCCTGTGCTGTGCTCTCTGCCTTCCAGTACAGCAAACCACTGTCAAGGCCACACCGTTCTGGACTCCAAAAGCTGTCAAACTTTTTTTAGCATACAGATGGTAACATAATTTCTGCTACCTTCCTACTAAGCAACTGAGTAAATAGCTAGAAACTTAAGAGATTGCTACTCAAAAGCTGCCCCTATTTATGCTTTCACAGGTTTACGAAAAGGACGAAAAAAAAAAAACACCAAAAACTAAGTCATTTTGTAAAAGCTGTAAATAAAAATGAAGGAAAAAATGGAATGGAGGTGGAAAAAATGAAATGGCGTTGGTTAACCTTTAAAACTGATAAAGCTGCAGAATTCTTATTATTTCCATTGGATAGAAAGGAATATAGTTTACTGATTACTTTTCTTTCAAGATTATTATTTGAATTTTTAAAAAATTATATTAACTAGTTTTTGTTCTAGTTCTAAATATTTAAGATTTACTACTAAATTATTTTTATTTTATGGTTCAATTTTGACTTATATTGTTTCGTGCAACTGCAAAAGTAGTTCTGATTTTCAACTGTGACCAATGTTCATATCCTGCTGAAGGCAAATAATTAACCTGTCTGCTTGATCAGCTTATTGTCTAAATAAAGCCAGTATTGTTTAAAGAGGATGCTTTGAAAGTATTTAGATGGTCTAGACCTGAGAGGGCAAGAAGGCAAAGGTCATGTAAGTAATTTTCTTCCAAACCCTCCCACCTTCTAAATGTTGGTTAAATCAGGAAAATCATCTCCTCTGACAGTGAACCTGCTTTTCCCTTGGCACAGTATAGTCACCTGGATTGAAGCAAAATTTACTTTTATGCACATTTTAGATATGGTGCTAGAAATGGTTATAGAAAGAAGCAAGTAATAAACCTTCAGTAAATTCCATCCAGTGACTACTCCTTGTAGACTTCAGAAATATCTTCAATTTAACCACAGAACAGATTAACCAAAGTTTATCAAAATACTTTAAATTACTGTAAAGTCCTAAAAGAATCTTTAAAATATTTTAATTTTATTTTTAAATTTGAAATATTTGTATCTTCTCCAAGTATACAAATGGGGGATATTTGCAATATTAAGTTCTCAAAACAGTTAAAATATTCTTTACCATTTAAAAGAAACATCTATTGATTTATCCCTTGTGACTATTTTTATGTCCTGTGTAGCATTGAGATAAATAGAGTACAAATCTCCTGTGACTTAGAAATTTTATATTTTTTTAATCTCATTTTTTGTCGTGTTTTCTTGCTGGGTCTAGGCTAGGTGGTTTTCCAGTGTTTGTGGAAGTGATAACCTTTTTCTTTACCCTGTTAGGCTTCAAATTTAAAATGTGAACTAAAAGTCTTTGGGCCAATTTTGTTGTTATTTATGCATGGGTAAAGCAAATCACAGCTGTCAAGTTTTGTGCACACCATGGAAGATGTTTATGCAAATCACTGAATAAGTCATTATACATGCTTAATGCAATTTTGCATATAATAAAAACCTTCCATTTGAAAAACAAAAGTGCTGATGAAAAAGTGTCTATTCACCCTGGTTGGAGAAGTCTTTTTTTATGTACAGGGTAAACATAAAAGGCAAACATACTGCCCTATTGCCATGTCTCAGTTCTTGCCTGGTGGGAATAAAAAGGTTATTTCTGCCTTGTTTCTTTGCTTCAGGTGCTTTTCTATTTGATTACCAATTCATATTAACTGTGATAATGAGTATGTAGTGTGGAAGCTGGAACTGAAAGCTCAGGAATTTGACAGATGGGAGATATGTTAACTGTTACTGAGATGCAAAGGGAAATCATCAGTGAATTCATGATACTGTCCATTACTCAGACCCAAATATCTGTAAGGTTCTGAAGGGGGTGGTGTTCTTGTCTATAAACATACATTCTGAATTCGGACATTTCTCAAAATTGAGTCCTGCATCAGACATCAATTTTAAAAATATTTTTTTAATCCAAAATTATTCATTTTGGATTTGCCTTTAAGTAAATAGAAAAAAAAAAGTGGTATATTGTACAAGACTTTACATAATGTTCCAAGACACTGATTCTGCTCCTGTTCCCAAAAAAGAGTGATTCAGGAAGATCTAACTAGGAGTGATGAAACATGGCCTTCAGCACTGCTTGCCTGCACCAGAATAGGTGCTTGAAATTGGCTGATTTTCCCTACTTTTCATGCAGCTAAATTTTCTTTATTTTTATTCTATTGGGTTTTTTAAAAATGTATTTGGGTCTCAATATTTCCTGTGTTTTGTTGCAATAAGTTGCTCCTGTTTGTGCATTTTCTGGAGCTGTCAGATGAAGTCGGGTAAGGGAACAGTGCAGAGATATTCTGTGAGTTCAGTGTTTGGAGCTGAGCTCTGGTCTGTCTCAAGAGCAAAAGATTCTTTCCCATGAGAAATTTTGGAGTGTAGTAGGAAAGATCTTAAAGGGTTGAAATGCTAGGTTTGACTTCTACCCTTGGAAGATCCTTTCCTGGATCTGGTGCTTCCCGTCCTTCGTGAGGACGTGGTATCTTGGCATGGGCCTTGCCTGTTTGTGAAGCTGGACGAGGGTCTGGTCAGAATGGCCTGAGGTGCCAGTAATTCCCAGATGTAGTCCAGGGGGGCGGCTGGATGCGTGGCTGAGTGCAGTGCTGTGGTGTTTCCTTCCAGTCCAGTTCAGTGTTCATGCTCTGAGTGCCCAGCTCTGGGTGAGTGTGCCCAAGCAGTCGGCACTGCCTGTCCCCTGTGGGGGGAGGTGGTGCAGCTCTGTTCTCTAGCCTTGGCCATGAACCGTGCTTTTTTCAAGGTTGAGATAATTCAATCTGAATTCCTGTGTAGTAAATATTAGGATGATGCTAAACTGAAAACATTCCGCAGTGTCTTTTTATATTGTGCCAGGAAGATTTCAGCCCTTATAAAAATAATGGTTTGGGATGTCATTTAATGCCTATTTTGTATTGAGCTTCCTATTTTCTCTTTTACATATAGCTTGACATGAGAAAACTTGAAATCATCAAATATATTTCAGAGCAAAAAACCTTGCTGAAATTGAGTGTCCATGTTGATATGGCAGTGGGCTGCAGAGCACTGAGCTGAAAACTATTCTGGAAAGTCTAAGGTCATATTTTTCAGGCCTGAAGTTTTCAGAGAGAGATGTTTTAATTGCATTTTTCTATATGCTTGAGAAATCTAAACAATATTTCCTGCCTGGCATCAAGGCTGCCCAGGATGGCTGTGGCTGTGGCAGGGAGTCTTTGGGGCCTCTCAGTGGTCTCTGCTGGGAGGTGCAGAATCAGCTCCTTAAGCTGCTTTTTTCCCACCTTCTACAAAATCCTGCCATACAGTGAGTTTCTGCTGCTGTCAGCACTTCATGTTTTTATCCTTCCAAATTTCGTATTGTCCCAGTTTCAAGATGAATCTAGAGAGATTATAGTAAAAATAAGTCTTTTAAATGTTCCTCAGAAAATCAAAATAGATTAGTCTAAATTGTACATATAAGAAAAAGATATTAAAGTAGTAGTATTAAAATCCAAGGATGAAGCATCATCCTGAGTTCCTCTGGAAAGTAGCCTTGCTGGCACCAGCAAAATGACCTTCTTGAAGCTCTTCCTTCCCTGCTCTGAAGAATTTTTGTATTCTTTTGCACACAACCTTTTCTTACCTGACCCCTTTCTAAGGATTTTGGAAGCTTCAGAGATACTTATAGCTGCCTGCAATGTTTTATGATAAAACATTATCAGTTGCCAGTTGATGGTACAGGAAAAAAACCCAAGTCCCCAAGTATTTTACAGATAGTTGGTCTGTTATGTGATGTGCTGAGGGGCATGGCAAAAGTCTTTCGGTGTTTCTATGTTACATTTGAGGTTTAGTGTTCTTTTGTGGTTCGTGGTTTATAAAACTCTATTGGCGTTATTATAGCACAACTTAGAAAATTCTGTTGCTATTCAATGTCATATATTTACTGAGATAACTTTAAAAAAATGGCGTATGCTGAATATGGAATAATTAAATACTCATCACAATCTGTTTTGTTGCACATATGCCTAAGTATTTGTTCAGATAGGTGTCTGAGTGGAAGAAAACAGCATATTTAAATATTTGATTGACCTGATAGTTTTAGTTTTCTTACTAAAATTGTCTTCAAGGAAGTGTGATGCAGTATAGAGTGCTATGGAGTAGATACAAATTTCCTTATATTGCTACACTGTGAGGTTTTTTCAAGGTTTTTATGTTTCTGCTTTGCTAAAAAAAATAGAAAAGAAATAAGAAAAAGAGAAAAAGAAAAAGAAAAAACCATCAGTCTCATGACTTGCAGAGTTAAAAATGAGTTTTACCAGTGTTGTGATTTAACCCCAGACAGCAGCCAAGCCCCACGCAGCCACTCACTTACTCCTCCACCAGAGAGATTGGAGAGAGCTAACTGGAAGGGTAAAATGTAGAGAACTCATGGGTTGTGATAAAGACAGTTTAATAGGGAAAGCAAAATCTGCACACACAAAGAAAGCAAACCAAGGAATTAATTCACTGTTTCCCATAGGCAGGCAGGTGTTCAGCCATCTCCAGGGCAGCAGGGCTCTGTCACTTGCAATGGTTACTCTGGGAGACAGACACTATCACTTCAAATGTCCCCTCTTTCCTCCTTCTTCCCCCGCCACTTTATATACTGAGCATGATGCCATATGGTCCGGAATATCCCTTTGGTCCCTTTGGGTCACCTGTCCTGGCTGTGTCTCCTCCCAGCCTCCCATGCCCTCCCAACTTCCTCACCAGCAGGAATATTATGAAAAGCAGAGAAGGCCTTGGCTCTGTGTAAGCCCTGTCCAGCAACAACAAAAACATCTCTTTATTATCAACCCTGTGTTCAGCACAAATCTAGAACATAGCCTTGAACTAGTCACTCTGAAGAAAATTAACTCTACCCCAGCTGAAACCATCACAACCAAGGATATTAAATCTGGGTGTTTTAAACAAGGCAATAGACAACAGGTGAAGAAATTGAGGGAAATTTAAGCTGTAAAAAAATTTGTCATCTTTGAATGGTACCCTGATGCTCTGAGGAGGAGCATTCATGAAAATGAAAAGCTCTGTCACTCATGTATCTTATGTCATGAAGACATGAATATCCTGAAAAGTATAGGTGTATTTATCAGCATAATAGGGAATTCCTGGCTTCGACATCGGGCAGAGCAGTGTCCTCTCTCAGCCCTGCTGTGAACTCCCCGTTTCGCAGAGCTGGGCAGAAACAGCAAATGCAGCCGGGTGAGCTCTTCCTCGCCTGGGTAGGCAGCTGGACATGAAGCTGAAAAAGCCAGGATGCCAAAGAGCACAAACCCCTGGACACTGGCCTTGTTTAATCCCTACATGGCATAAATGGGAAAGCAGAGTACTTCACCCCAGAAACAGCACCAGTCAAGATTGCCCTCTATTCCACATAGATTACAGTGTCAGCCCAGCAAGGAGCTGAACTTGGAAATACTTATAAAAATCATTTCCATTTAGTAGAGAAGACCAATTTGTTTGAAGGATCTGGTTTTATTTATATCATAGTTTCTTGCTAAACCCTCACTCTTAAATCCAGAGTTATAGGTAGTGAAATATAAGTGCTGCTCAGGCAAGGAAGTGCAAAATTGCCTCATGAGCTGTCAGCCTTGGGACAATGATGTGAGCAAATCTAAACTCTCCCCAGCTCTGCTCCAGCAGCCTCTGGAACGCTCAGCCCATCACTTTTTCTTATGTTCTCCTGCCCTCACAGGCCCCTTTTCTGGTAGCCAGGAGCTAAATATTGTAAAAACAGCTGCTCTGTTCTTGCCGCTCTGCTCTTGCTGCTCCAGTGTCTCATTTTAAACACAGTCCTAAGACATGAAGCAAATGGGTTTGTTATTTTTATCTTACTCGCTAGATGATTCTCTGGCTCTCTGTTAGTCTCTTTCTAACAGTTCTGCTTGTATTTTGTAGTTTGTGATGAACCTTGTGTACATACAGTCAATGAGGGGTGATGCTACCCTTGCAAAGACTCAATAATTTCCAAACGAGTGTCCCAATCTACAGGCAAAAATAGTCGTAGTTGGTTTTGACTCCTTTCTCTAAAAGGATTTCATTGCCACCATTTCTATGTTGTAATACAAGTACAGTCAAGTGGAAAAGGCTTAGAAATTAAATTGTAGCACTGGGCAAAGTGATTCAGTGGCATTGAAATGTCATTTCTAGAATTATCCGGCTTACTGGGGAGTGTTTCAAGGAATAGCCTTCTGGCGTGGCAGACTACAGTGGGGGGATTAGATGGGGCTTGTACAGCAGGCCAAATTCTGCCGGTGTTAATTAGGATTGTGTGAGCATAAGTGAGGACAAGAACTGTCCCAGCGATTGCCATTTTATTTTTTAAATCTCTGTGGTGTATTTGTGACTTTATTTATTCAGGTGGAAGCAGGGTCATACCCTTTTGACTTAAAAAGAAAAGATAATCAGATGATGTGTTGACAAAAACATTGTACAAAGTCACAGCATTTGCTTTGTTTTCTGAAATTTAAGATATGTTTGGGACCCTGTTTTCAAGAGAAATAGATCTGATTTTAATTTTGTCTAAGAAACTGGGCATAATGACCCGTTGAACAGGACCTAGAGTTTTGAAGGTTTACGAAAACATCCTTAGAATATAATTGAATGCTGTTTACAGAGGATTTCCAGAAAAGCAGGAAAGCTCCTAAGGAAGCCACGGAGTGAAGAATAGGTGCTGAGCCTGCGAGGCAGTTCGCCAGGTTCTACAATCCTCCCTGCTTCTGCAGGGGCTTAGAAAGAAAGAAAAGTTGAGGGTTGGAACTTTTGGATTTGACTCCCAAAACCTGTCAGCAGAAGAACATGGGAAGTGTGGATGGACAAGCTTTACCTGAAAAGTTAGCACGATAATTTACATGCTTCCCAAATTGCTATTTAACAGTATCAGAATGAAATTATTCAAAGCCACAGCTTTGAACTTCAGGCAAATCTGAGTGTAGAATAGAGTATGCAGCCCTCTGCCTTCTACTTCAAGAGACTTGAAGAAAATTGAGCTGATTAAATAGCATTAATACTGTAATTTTCAATAATGTTCTTTTGAACTGGGACTCAGCTATTTTTAAGAAAATCAGATCAGAAGTTCAAGTGCTAAGAGGTGCTATAATTGTAATAAGCTTCTATCATAGTGAAGGGAACTTTCAGAACTGTGGCTAAAAGGATGACTGTGACTGATGTAACACTGTTCAGTAGGAGCTACCAAATAGTGTATTGGAAGGAGAATCTAGGGCAAAGAAAAGGTAGTTGTACTTGAGTTTTTTTATGACTAAATAAAACAATATGTGAGCTATATTAAGGCCCCTTCATTTTTACCTGGGAGAAAAATATGCATGTGCTGGTGGTGAGAAGTGTGGAAGAGAAATATATCTGGCCATTGGATGACAGATCTTTCTGTGGGCAGGGGTGTTTCCTTGTCTGTCTTCTACTGGACATCTGACAAACTACTAATTTCTTGACAATTTCCTTAAGTTCATTGTGCAATGATTGGGCCAGTTTTTAAAGACTTCATTATTCTGTTATGTAATTCTTCAGTTTGATAGTATGTGTTGAACGTGGCCAGGTTTCAAAAACAGAAGCTCTTACTTCTAAAGTCAAGCAGGTTTTGTGCTGATTTTGCAATTTGAAACAACTGAATTCAAGACGGTTTTAATTAAACATTTTATATATTTAATATTATAATTATTAATTATATGATATACAAGATATAGCAAGAATATTAATTGAATGCTAATTTAATAATATCTAGTATTATTCAATTTACTGGAAAAAAAATCTGACAAGGGTTGAAGCCTTGTAGCTTTTGAATGCTAATTTCTTCTGTAGTTTTTATACAGATATACTCTACTTCATGAACCAAGGCTTAAGCCTAATATAGTAACTCATTATTTGAGTTCTGCGTGTTTCCTTATTTAGACAGTTGTCATTGGCAAAATGTTCAATGATTGCATATATTTACTCTGTTAATGGTTTTCATATTCTGTATGTAATTTGGGGATTTTAATATTGTTTTTCATAAGGGTTCCTCATTTATATCTGCCTTCATAGTTTTTAAGAATTATTTTTGCCTATGTAGAGAAATATGAACCTTTAGAATCAGTCCTATGATTAAATGGTAAGATTAGATGGTAAAAGAGGAGAATACACTAGAAATTACTAACTTTTTGCCAGCCGCCCATGCGCCCTCGGCTCGTCAAGACAGGTGCTGGCAGCTGTTTGCTTGTGTTAAGAGGGGATGGCATTTATGTCTTGCGCTAAATCCTCGCTTGACGCAAACTGCCTAAATCTCCTCAGGAAGCAGCAGGCAGGCGCGGCGGGCAGGGGCG
>WBMZ01012201.1:0-93100 GCA_013400975.1 Atrichornis clamosus | reverse complement strand
GCAGGGCAGAGCAGGGCAGAGCCGGCGGAGCGCGGCTGACCGGCGGTGCGGTGCCGTGTCCGTGCAGGTGCTGCGCGGATGCTCCCGTCCTAAGGCGCGGCGAGCGCTGCCCGCCCCCCGCCTAAGCCATGGTGATCATGTCGGAGTTCGCCTCGGCGCCCGCGGCCGCGCACGGCCAGCAGCGGCCTCTGCGAGTCGGCTTCTACGACATCGAGAGGACCCTGGGGAAAGGCAACTTCGCGGTGGTCAAGCTGGCCCGGCACAGGGTGACCAAGACGCAGGTGGGTGCGGAGGGGCCGGGGCTGGCGGGGCCGGGGGAGGGAGCGCAGCGGCTCCGCGGAGCCCCGCGGGCGCAGCTTCCCCCGCCGGGCGCACACCCGCAGGGATGCCGCGCTCCGCAGCAGCTTCAAGTTTTCGCGCTGTGTAAAATTGAAACCGAGCGAGAATATGTACCAAAAAACCCACCCCAGCTCCCCCATTTCTGAGCGTTACGGTAGCTTCGTTAAGTTGCTCTTGGTTTGCTAAAATTGATGCCCTGCAAATTAATGATCTTTTGAAGACTTCAGATGTTTTGGTTTGTGGGGGTTTTTTCATTCAGTGTGCCTGCCTTAAGAACAAAGAACCTGAGGTGTTATTTGCAGAAATACTTTTTTCATGGGCATGCAGCCGTATTTATGTTTCTAGTGCATGTCAAAATCGTCTCGGTCAGTACAGTAGGAAATAGTCTGTTACAGGAATCTGTTTTTCACTGGCATGGGACGGATTAAAAGATTTACGGAATCCTGTCCAGTGCTAATTTCTGCAGTTCTGTTCCCTACCTTATGTGTAATCCTTTGACGTAGAAAAGAAAAACGAAAACGTTCTGTGTCTCGAATTCTGTGCGGTTCAGAGAAACAGAATCAGCTTTGTCAAGTCTGTACTTTAAAAGCTACTGTAAAAGCTACTTTAGTTGGATTTTGTGAGTGGTGTGTTTGTGCCGGGGTGTGTCTTTTTTTTTTTTTAAGATACCTTAATAGTGAGAGTACCTGTTTTGTAATACCTGGGGTTGTTTTGTTATTATTTAAATTTGCAGGTTGCAATAAAAATAATAGACAAAACAAGGTTAGACCCAAGCAATCTGGAGAAGATTTATAGAGAAGTTCAGATAATGAAGCTTTTGAATCACCCCCACATTATCAAACTGTATCAGGTAAGAGTTTAGCTTTGAACTTAGCACGTAGATGAAATATGCTTGTGCTCTTCTCTTGCATGTGATCTTGCATCTAATATTTGCAGAGAGAATGCATATTGAAATATTTTTTGAAAAGCATTTTAAATAAACTGGATGTTTTTAAAGTCATTTTTCACTCCCTGAACAAGATTCTGGTACATTAGACAGCTTTTTGACAAAATGCACTGTAAAATTTACAATTAAAACCGGGCTGACGTTTGTTTCTGATCGAGGAACAGGTTATCTGAACTTACATATGATTAACTTGCCTTTCCTACCTCCTCTGCTTTTCCAGTTTAGAGGACTGGAACTTCTTGCATGCTTTAGATAAGAGGAAGACTTAAACTCACATTGGGTAGTGGAGAAGGAAGCACAAAAGTTTGAGTTTCCCTTAAGTGGAAGGGCTTTAAAATCAGCAGCAATTAAACCAAATTAATCTAAGCAGAAAGTCTAAGTGTAAATTTAACCTAAGAATTAGATTAGTAAAAAAGAAAAAGATGGTCAATATTGGTGTCTTAGAATATGTCAAAAAATAACCTGTTTGGTTATTGTGTTCCAGTTTGTGTAGTTTTGAAAGTGACTTTTAAATATCTTTCCCCTCACAGAGTTTCACGACATGAATTTTGGTTTAGATTTGTTCCATTTTGGCACTGATGGATATTTTTAACTGTAAGAACAAATTAATGTGTTGTGCAGAAAACAGAATCACATTTGTCTTGTGAGCAAGGACTCCTTTGCAAATTCTAAATATTCTAAGTAGCCTTTGGTATAAGTTCCTCTTAATCACCTTAAATAATGCCCTGTGGATTTAAGAAGAAGATGACAGAACAGTTTGGGTTGGAAGGGACCTTTAAAGGTCATCTCGTCCAAGCCCCTGCCATGAGCAGGGAAGAGGTATCAGTCTCTCTCTGGACCTGTCTGAAAGGGCAGGGGGAAGAAAGGTGGAGATGGATGATGAAGTAGCAGGTCTGAAAGTCCGTGTGCAGTAGTAAACACTATTATCAGCTGTGATCTTACTGTTGAGTTTGCTGGCTTTAAAAAAAAGAAAAAAAAAAAAGAAAAAAAAGTTTAATTAACATGTGAGGCTGAAGAGCCAGTAAGGCAGGTGCTTAGGCAAGGCATTATTTTAAAAGACCTTGACACACATGAAGTGTTTGTATTCATAGTATTACCCATCGTAACAAAAACGATTCTGTGTTCACAGATGAGGTCATGGTTGCCCATGGGGCAGTAAAGGATATACAGAAACATTCTAACAGTTCGGTTGAGTTCATTTCAGTGGAATGATGTGGGGGGAAATACTATTTCGAAGCCTTTAGAGAAGCAGGTTAAATTCCATCTAGTTGAACCACTTCACTTGATGGAGCAAATGACGTTGGTAGTGGACCATAATTTCTTTTCAGTGAAGTTTTCTTTTCTTTGTTGTTGTAACTGATGCTTTACCTGTTTGGCGGAGGCTGAGAAGCAGGGATGGAATTAGATGACATACCAATGTAGGGTGTGTGTTCTTGTATTATTTCATCATTGTTTTAGTTTCAGCACCGCGTCTTAATTTCATCCAGCTGGCAACTTTCCCAGAACACTTTCCTTCAGTTTTTTAAACTGGGAACCTCTCTTCCTCTGCTCCCTGTTTGTTTATTTTCATTTCGTGTCTGTGTGTACTTGTAGTGAGGGGAGGACAAGAGTCTTTGAAAAAAGTTACATGTTGGGAGCCTGGAAATTAAAGCCTTTGAAGTAGTATTGACGCTTTTTTGATTGTTAACCTGTTGTGAGCCTCCTGCTTCCAAAACAAAGTATCTGCTCTTTAAGAGGGAAGTGTTGTGTTTTAAAATCTGAAATGCAGCATTTGAAAGGTGTGCTATGGTAACTGAAGATGAACTTGGCAATGCTCAGCATCTCTCATACATCATTTGGGTTTTAGTTCTTTTTTATTTTTTTCCTCCAGAGGAAAAAATTGTGAAATACCAAAGCAAGTTGATACTAGATTGATCAGCAATATATTGACAGTTGTTGATGTGCATCAAGCACTGCTGTTACACAAACAGCAGCCTGTTATCACTTGCACAGGAGGCTCCCCATGTCCCAGCCAACTCCAAACACGAGCAGGGGATTTGATACCACTTCTTGCTTTGTCCAGGTTGCAGCTGTCTCTGCTGATTTGAGCCCCCTTGAAACAGAGATGACTTTAGATAAACTTCTAAGTGTCTTTGCATGTTCAAAAGATATCAAATTGAACTGTATATGCATATTCTAACATAAGGGGAATGTATGAAATGATTGAAACACTCATTTTATGGAGATGAGGTGACATGGCAACGGTGACAAGAACAATGGCCTGGGAAGCCATTGTATAATGTAGGCACATAAGGATTGATTTGTTATCTTTTTCGTTACCAGTTTACTTGGAAAGAACACTGTGGTGCAAAATTAGATGCCTTTACTGTCAGCTGCTGCAGCAAATATAAAGCTGAACTGATATGTTTGAGAATTCACACAGAAAAATGAAGGAAATTATAGAGCTCTGCATTTTTTTAATCATGTCTTCTCATGTCTTCACAGGTTATGGAGACAAAGGATATGCTGTACATCGTTACTGAGTTTGCAAAGAATGGAGAAATGTTTGGTAAGTCCTCACTGACGGGGCGAACAGTTCTTTAGGTTTAGAACCCGTGGCTTTATTTTGTCATTCCTGAGTAACAGATATATTGTGATTAAAACCCCAGGGCTTGCCCTGTCAGCTGTCAAACAGCGAGCGCAGCACCTGCAGGATTATGAAAAATTTCCTCCGGGTGTTTCCAAATCCCCTCTGATTTTGTCTTGCAGATCACCTGACCTCCAACGGGCACTTGAGCGAAAGCGAAGCGCGGAAGAAGTTCTGGCAGATTCTCTCAGCGGTGGAATACTGTCACAGCCACCACATCGTGCACAGGGATCTCAAAACAGAGAACCTTCTGCTGGATGCTAACATGAATATCAAGTTAGCAGGTAATAGGAGATACGAGGATGCTTTATAAACAACATCAGGCGTGTAGTCACATTCGGTCTCCTTGGGATGATCCTACAAATGTATTTGTGCAACTGAAAATTAAACAAAAGTTACAGATATTTCTCAGAACAGATTTTGTGAACAGAAGGGAGTAGCTTAAATGAATAGGCAGAAAACAAAGCAACACATCTGTTCCTTTTTCTGCATTTTCTGCTACTTCTGAAATACTAGTGTGTGGTCGAGTGTTGTCGTACTCCAGACTTTTACCTTCATTTCAGATTTTGGCTTTGGAAACTTCTACAAGTCTGGAGAGCCCCTCTCCACTTGGTGTGGAAGCCCACCCTATGCAGCTCCAGAAGTTTTCGAAGGCAAAGAATATGAAGGACCTCACCTTGATATATGGGTGAGCTTGCTATTCCTCAGAAATTGCATTTCACACTTTGGGAAGGTCTGTGGGCTTTCAAGATCATTGTTTTTCCTGGGGTCGCTCATATGCTGTGCTTTTTTCTCTCGGCAGAGCCTTGGGGTGGTTCTGTATGTCCTTGTCTGTGGTTCTCTGCCTTTTGATGGACCCAATTTACCAACTCTGAGGCAAAGAGTGCTGGAGGGGCGGTTCCGCATCCCATACTTCATGTCCGAAGGTGCTTTTTTTTCAGATCCTTAATGTTAGAACTGAAAAGGAATAGCTGTCCTGTTTGCAGCTGGTAATTACTTCGTCTTTATGTATCCAGTAATTTCTGTAGGGCAGCACACGTTTTCTTTCCTGGCATCTGCTCTATGGTGCATCCAAAAGGCTGTCGTTTCCTTTCTTAGAGTATCCCCATGGATTACAAAAATACTTGGACACCCTAGCAGGGGAAATACTCACAAAAGAGAGAAAGCAGGATTTTAATGAGACTAGCCTGCAATGCTGAGATGGGTGTAGTTCTCCTAAGATATTTTAACTATGCAGAAGGGGTGTATTCCAGTGTGGCTGTGCTGCCAAGGAGAGCAGAAATAGTGGGACTTAGCACTGTTTCTTGAGAACTCCCAATGTCTTATGAGAAAAAGGAACTGAAGAGTATTATCACCTCCCTCTGATTTGGATTCAAAAACAAGTGAACGTGCCTCTGTTGTCACGTGGAGATAATCTTTTGAAGTCTGAAGTTTATCAGTTATAACCATGAATAGCTTTATTTCCTGGTTATAAGTAAATAAGCATTATATATGGACCAGGAAGTTGTGTGTGGTGGGGTTCTGTACTAAATTCTGACCTACTTTATGTAGCTATAACAACATTAAACCTGCCTCCTCTAAAAACTAGCTCTTGCACAAGGTGCAAGGCCACCTGAAATGTGCTGATATTCAGTACAGATTCATTTCCTGTAGGGACATGTTGCTTTTATGATATGCATGTGGACATCTCTTGTGCTGTCTGGAATATCTGATAGTCAGATCAGGCATCTGCTGCTCACAGACCTTCAGTTCCTGTTTTCACAGGCATCATACACTGTTGCTGGGAAGTGTTCTTAGCAGTGACCTGGGGCTGGGCTGTTATTTTTACCCCTTGCTCATGAGTTTGTCTTTGTCACCCAGACTGTGAAACACTAATCCGGCGGATGTTGGTTGTGGACCCAACCAAGCGGATAACCATTTCCCAAATAAAGCAGCACAAGTGGATGCAAGCTGACCCATCCCTTCAGCAGCAGCAGTCCTTGTCCTTCTCCATGCAAAACTACAACTCCAACCTGGGTGACTACAATGAGCAGGTCCTTGGGATCATGCAAACCCTTGGCATCGACAGGCAGAGGACCGTAGAGGTGAGCTCTTGCCCTTTAGGTACATCTTCAGTGACTACCAGAATGGCAGTGGTGCAGTGATGTGTCTGTCACTCAGTGGCCCTGAGCTGGTGTCGCAGCGTAAAATCTTCACTGCCCTTCTGGGTTTTGCTTGTTTTTTTAACTATGGTATTCTGAGGCCTTGGTGATGAGTTTTGGCTGCTTATATCCTGAGTTACTCAAAGGGCCCCCTTCCAATGTCTCCCAGTCTCTGCAGAACAGCAGCTACAACCACTTTGCCGCGATTTATTACCTGCTCCTGGAGCGCCTCAAGGAGTACCGGAGCAGCCAGATCTCCAGCCGGCCGGCAGCCGGACGCCAGCAGCGGCCCAGGAGCTCCGAGATCACCAGCGCTGAGGTGGGCAAAGGCACTGCTTCCTGGGAAGCTGTGTCCTTTGGATCTCTCTGTAATGGAACTGCCAGGCTCCTGAAAGCCGGTTCTGATCCTGGTGCGCTCTGACAGGACACAGCTGCTGTTCTTCAGCAGGAGGCTGACTGAACACTAATGCCTGCTTCCTAAGAAGTGACCGTGGGTCATGGTCCAAAGAATAGTCTGCCTCCATTGTAGGTCAATAATGAGCCAGAAGATTAGACTTCTGGTGGAAATCTGCCCTCTTAGACATGGCTCGGTTGTGCTTCTTTGTTACATATCCTGTAGGTTCCTCAGAAGTACTCCATGAGTCACTTTGTGTGTTTTTCTTACATTCTGTTTCTTTTCCTCGCCCCCACCCCTTTTAAAGTGTGGTCTGGGTGCCTTTGCAAATTGCACTTTCAGTTAAATTGCACTTCCAGTGAAATTGCCTAACTTAAGAGGAGGAGTTCTGTGTTTGTGTCGGCATTGATGGATTAGCTTTGTTCATTTTCATAGGAAAGCACGAGGAGAAAGCTTGCAGGGAAGGTGGCTCAGAAATTCTTTGAGCCTCCAGTATCTGAAAAGTCATGTGGAACTGCAGTGTATGTGATGGCTTCTGTGCATTGCTCTCTCTCCAGATGCCTCAGGACAGTCTCACTAGTGAAACCCTGCGATCATCTCTGCTTTACCAACAACCTCAGAGCCTGATTCAGCCATCCTTGCAGGCAGAAATGGACTGTGACATAAGCAATCCATTACAGGTTGGTGTTCCCAGCTAAACTGTGTGTTGCTTCTTTTTTTCCTCGTTCTGCCAATCCAAAACAAGTGGGGGTTGTGACTGTTGTTCTCTCCCTCCAGTCTTTTGTTCGGCATTTGGGCATGGTGTCACCACAGCCTCTCAAACAATATTCCTGCTGAAGATATGCCACAGGATTGTGGAGAACATTAAAAGGTAGTGCAGAAATAAGCACAACACCCTTAAGTCTGTGGTCTGGCATGTTTTCCAGCCTGTGTTCTTCCCTGTGGATACCAACTTCAACGGGCTCTTCCGGAACCGCTCCATCTCCCCAAACAGCCTGCTGGAGACCACCATCAGTGAGGAAGTGAGGCAAGAGAAGGAGCTGGAAGATGAAATTAAGGCATATGATCACCCCATCTGCATCCCTAGCAACACCAGCAGGAGGCACACGCTGGCTGAAGTGACCACCCATTTCTATCAGCACGTCCCTCCATGTACGTAAGTCTGGGAGAGCTGAAGCGTGTCCGTAGGTAGAGGAAAAGAACAGGGAAGGAGTGCCATAGAGCCCAAATTCCAAGGGAGAATGTGCTGATGTTACCTTGACCGGGATAGGAAAGCCCAGAAAAGGGGTCTGTACTCCGCCCTCCCCCAGTTCTGTCTGCCTACAGATAAGCATGGCCCTTAGGGAAGAGAGGTTGTGCTGTTGTATTGCATTTGGATCTCTTCAGAGGAGAGTCTTCTCACAAGTGGACACAAACCTTGTCTGCTTGCTTCTGCTGTTGTACTGGGGGAGGAGAGAGTGCCTGAATTTAACAAAAAACTCATCACGAATCATATCTGGTTCATAACCAGACCCTGTGAACCAACCAAATAAGCACAACTGTTCACAAAACAATGATTCTGGTTGTGCTAAAGAAACCTGGTATGTCTGATCCAGCACAGCCTGGTGCTGCTGGTGTTGCTGGCAGAGCCCTGCCAGCTGGACAGGAGCCCAAACTGAGGTTATTTGTTGATGACCCCTTGCTGGAGTCAACACGAGTTGCTGGACACCTCTCCAGCTCGAGGCTGCTTCTTAGTGCCAGTGTAGGTGGGCAGAAGGCTCTGATGTCACGTTTGTTCCTTCCTGTACTCATCTTGGGAATGTTCTTTCTGTCCTTCCTTCCCCTCCATAGGTATAGTCATTTCCTCCTCTGCCAGCCCCACAGAGGGAACTAGTTCAGACAGCTGCCTTACTTCATCTTCAAATGACAGCTCCGTGGCCCTGAGCAGCTGTTTGGCAGGTCCAGTAATGACGGGGAGCCCAGCCACAGCGAGGATGACGTCGCCTTTCCTCGCTTCCCAGTCTGACGCTCCCGTGTTACAGGCCCAGGGCTGCATGGGAGGTGCTTCCCTCCTGCCTGTCAGCTTCCAAGAAGGAAGGCGAGCATCTGATACCTCATTAACTCAAGGTAACGTCTTCCTTGCTTTGTTGCTGAGGAATTGCACCCTCCCAACAGGCAGTGGGAAAGGGTAGGGTGCAGGGATGCTTGCTGCCCCTGTTAGGGTTACACTGGGGCCAGACACCTGGATATTCTGCCTCTTGTGTTCACTGAGGGAGGACTGGATGCCCTGAGGAAGGTGCCTGGAGGAAAGGTTCTCAGGCACTGATTCAGCCGGCCCATGGAGATATTTCTGCTGCCGTGAGTGGGATGGCAGGCTCCACCTTCCTCCTAAAATATGGAGTGCACAACGTCATGATTTCTCTCAGGTTTCTCCTTTGCTATGCGTGTCCATCTGCACAAGGGTGCAGCTGTCCCAGTCCCTGTTCTGTTACCTAAATTCTGCTCTGACCACCAGGCAGAGGGTGAACGTGGAGAGTCAGGGTCTCTTCTAGCCCAGTTCTCAGGCCCACGAAGGCAGTGGCCAGAAAGGCTGATCTCTGCTGTAGATCAGAGGAGGATTAAAGCGCATTTCTTTTCCTCATGTCCCACAGGCTTGAAGGCTTTTAGGCAGCAGCTGCGGAAGAACGCTCGAGCCAAGGGGTTCCTCGGCTTGAATAAAATCAAAGGCTTTGCTCGGCAGGTGTGTCAGTCCTCCTCATCTCGGGCAGCACGGAGTGCCATGAGCCCTTTCCAACACACGCAGCCCAACACCTGCATGTACAGCAGCAGCGGGAGCAGCAGAGAGGGGAGAAGCCTCCTGGAGGAGGTGCTGCAGCAGCAGAGGTGAGGGAGGAGCTTTGCTGTTTGCAGTGGGTTTACTTTGGGTTAGGGGCAGGCAAGGAGGAGTGTACACAGCAAAAGAGGTTGGGGGTTTGGTCACTGGGGATTCCTGTCCTCCACCTCGGCTGTGTGGCAGCGGGTAAAGTGCTTGGCTTCCTTTGTGGCTTCCTGCCCTGGCACACGCAACACAGGACGTGCAATTCCACTTACAGGTCTTGACGTCCAAGTATTCGGAGGTTGCTGAATTGAGAAGCAGTTTGGTAGTGTGGGGGAAAACATTGCTTCTCCCTATTGCAAGCTGTGTTTTTCTTTGTTAGTTTTGGGAATGATTTCTTTCCTCCTCTGCCTCCTCCTGTAATTTTCCCATGGCAAGGAAGTGAGACCTTGTAATTTGGAAAAGTAACAGCCCACAAACGAGGCACAGTTCCAGTGGCCTCTGCATTCCCATAGAAGCAAGATGGAAAACTGAGCTTCCGGTTTATCTGCACACGTTGTCTCTAGAACGTCTATTATTAGGTGGCCAAATGGTGACTAGATGAACTTAGTTGTGATAGTTGCCCTCTACAGAATGAGGAAAAGCCTGGCATGGGCAGCTTGCTTTGATTGTACTGGCTGGGTAAGGAGAGGTTTGATAGAGAGAAGGAAACAAAGGGGAAAGTTATGGTCAGGATTAGGGGCAAGAAAGGAAGAAGAAAAACATGAAACCATCCTAGGAGTGCAAATTAACCTCTTCCCCCTTGGATTTCATTCAGAATGCTCCAGTTCCAGCATCACCAACTACTCCAGACAGCTTGTCCCCAGGCTTCCCAGACATCTGCGGCAAACGGCATCCCCTCCTCTGAGGGCGCAGGTACCTGCAAGGCCTCCAACTCCATCCTGCTGTCAGAGCTACAGAGAGAGAACTCGTTCGAGCTGGCCTTTGCTGGCAGCAGCCAGCTGCTCCGACCTCACTTCTTCGGCGTGAGCGTGTCTCCGGTGTCGTCGGCCGCTCACCTGCTGGACACTCACCTGTACATCAGCGGCAGCGTGCCCCCGCTCGGCACCGCCTTCTCCCAGCAGCAGAGCTTCTCCGCGCAGTCCCCGGGCTACGAGGCCGTCACTCTGCAGCACGGGGACTGTGAGATGGAGGACCTGACTTCCAGCCAGCTCGGGAAGTTTGTCCTGGTCAAGTGAGAGCTCGGGCTGCTCTTGCTGCGGGGAACTTTCGCCACTGTTCCACGGCTGGCTGGCGGCGCGGGGACGAGTGACTCTCAGAAGCAATAAATTTTGAAGTATGTGAAGAGGCTGTCTGGCTCAGAAAGCTGGCAACTTTATAGGACTGAAACAAGCAATATGTATGTCTTTTTGCTTCTACTATTCTTGCACTGAACAAATACGAATAGAAACTGAATTTTTTTTTTTTTTTAAAAGGAAAAAATAATGATGGGGAAGATGGGTGGGGCATTTGTGGGGGCAGGGAGGGATGTGGTTGGGGAAGAACTCTTCGGTACTGTACTCAAGTCAGACCAATACAGCTCTGCTGTTATGCAAGATTAGCAGCTGTCAGTAGTGGTGACACAGCAGGGAGAGGCTTTTCAAAGAAGGGACCAGAGCCTCCCTTTTTCACAATATTCATTTATGGGTTTGTGAAGATGATTACCTCTTTTAAAGAAAATAAACAGAAAACCAGTGGCATGCAGCATTATGCATTCATAGGAGACAAAAATGGAAGCATTGCCATTTGTTGTTTTTTCTTTTCCCTCCTGTTAACACTCATTTTATTTAAAGGAACCAATATCCCCATTCCACACCTCCCAGATTCATATACTTTAAATGAAAACTGTGAACTTCTTGCTTGATACATCAGCTGGAAAAGCTTGGCATGCCCTTCTAATCAGCACAGAAGCAGTAACTATTGAAAATGTACCCTTGATAATCAGGATCCAAATTGCATTAAGGCCTGGTCTTCTGCAGGGATATTTGTTTGGGAGTGGTGTGTGTGTGTATGTACACACAGGTGCACACATGCATGTGTTTTGTTGGTCTGGATAGTCTTTAGGAATCTTTATATAAACTCTTAAATTTATTCATATTCTTGCCGAGGCACTGAGGAGGGAAGCAGCAGTACCAGCGGGGTGATGGGAAGGGTTTTCTTTTTGAAAAGCCCTCCTGGAGGTTGCCTACAAAGTTGCCTGAGGGGTGTTTCTTAGTGCTGCACATTGTTAATTCCGCTGCTAATTATGTTTTTATGCATTTCATTATCAGGGTCCAAACAGAACTGACTCTTGGGGAAATGTGCAATATTGAGGTTATAATTATATACTGACAAAGACAAAAGGAATAGGCTAGAACAGAATTCTACTCTAACGGAGTACAGCTTTTTCTGAACAAAACTGTATTAAAAGTGAGTAAAACAGCACAATCTTTGGGTGTTTGTTTTTGGTTGGTTTGTTTTTGGCATATTAGCAAAACGAGGTTTTGGATTAGATAGGTGTTTTTTCGTATGGTTTTTAATGCTGTATATGTATATAATTAGGAAGCAGAAAACTATATAACACTAGTTATTTTTTATATTTTGTAATATACTTCTGTTGCGTTTCTGGTATAAACCCCAACTCCCCTTCCGAGGCACACCAGGACTTCTGTTGGTATCAATAGAGGTTATGCTGAGGTGTAAAGGGGAGAACAGGCTGTGCTCCTACAGAAATGACTTGGGGAGCGCACGCAAACTTTGGAAGCAGGTGAGCAGACAGACAGCTTGGCTGGAAGCTGCCATCCGAGTGTCAGAGCATAGCTGCATTCTGTCTAAATGCTTAAAGGACCCATCTCCCTAGAGTGACACAGGGTGCCTTCACGTTACCTTGGCTTCATGAAACCTGCAGTATTACACATTTGCAAATAATGTAGAGACCTGTTTTGGTTTGGTTTTGGTTTTGTTTTGGTTTGGTTTTTTTTTGTTTGGTTTGTTTAGTTGGGTTTTTTTTAAGGAAAAAAAAAAAGAAAAAAGCCAAAGATTGACCAGGTTAATTAGTGGGAGTAGGAAGGGTTGAAGATGTCATGTGGCTCTGTCTGTGGCTCTCCATAAACGACCTCTATCTGTGTGTTGTATCTGTGTGTCTATACTGGTGCATCTCCAGCTTCCCACTGCTGCTCCATGGTCTGGAAGCTTCCAAGTGAGAGAAAATTGCTCGAGTTGAACTCCTGTTAATGACTGGTGCCTTGCAGCAGAGAAAACACCAAAGTCTCATGCTCACTTAAAAAAAAAAAAAAAAAAAAAGAACACTCCAAAAAAACCCAACCCAAAAAAGAGATTGCATGGAGATGGCTGGAGAGGAGGGCAAGAAGAAGCCAGCTTGTCACAAAGCAGCAACTTTGCCTTCAGTTTTCTAAGGGGTAGCACACGCACTTAAACCACAGAATCTCCTCTTCAATATGTGTTTTGTTTAATGCCATGGATCTAAAGGCCACAGATTCTTTTGTTTCCTGTCCTGAGCAATGACAAGCACTTTATTTTCATAGTATTTTTTTTTTCTTTTCCAATTGCTGTAGAACCTCTTTGGAATTATTGCTGGAGCAGAAGAGGTCATTTTAAAAGTCTGGGGTTTTTTTTTGTAGATACCTTGACAGTGCTGTTCTGCAGACTGCAATGCAATAGGGTATTTAAAGACACTACGTGATTGGTTTAATTGAGATGTATAGTTTATTTTTTATCATGACTGAACAATCATTTTATTTCTTATGTTAAAATGAGAGGTGTACACCAAAATGATTAGTTGATGTGTTTTATTTAATATTTAAATAAAAAATGTTTTAAAATTGTTGTCCTGCATGTGATTCTGTGGAGTATCTTCACCCAATGCACATGACTTGCATAGTTAAGACTCATTTTAAAGCCCAAGTCCGTAGGGCATTACTGACCCTTTCTATTACATCCTAAATGAAGAGGGATGGCGCGCTCACAAATCTGATAATGGGATATTGAGCCTTTTGCTGGTAGGCAATCTGTCTGACTGTAGCCCGAGCCTGCAGTAATCGGGTTATAAAACCCAGCAGTCCCAGAGGCCTGGGGAGGAGACTGGCCCAGCGCGGGTCAGTGGGCACCAGATGGGCACTCCCCGGTGTCACCTTCATCTCAGAGAGCCCGGCCAGACCCAGGCAGTTACTGACAGAGCCAAGGGAAGGAGGGGGAGGGAGAGATTCAAGGGGGGGAGTGGATTTGCTCTTGTAAAATATAACTTGAGAATGAAATACCGAGAAGGCTTTGTATTCAGCTCGTGCAGTCACGATGAGGGCAAGGAGGGGTTTCACCAGCAAAGGGACCCCTAAATATTTGCAAGCTGTAGTCTGACCTGGCAAACACTCAAAAAAAAAAGAAAAAAGGATCTTTTTCTTCCCAACTGTGGTTTAAAAAAAAAAAAAATGTAAATTTGATCCTTAGCCTGAGGTTTTTATTCTCAAATCTACCTATCACATTTTGAAGGAAAGGGAGAGTGATGGAAAGGTAAATCCAAAAAGTGAAGCAAAAGCTTGGGGGGGAACAGAGATAATATTTACTTATTTTGCTTTCTAAAGTAGTTGTTTGAAAGTGTCACACGTGTTTTTACAGGGTTGTGTTTTCACTATGACCACCCAAAGTTAGGAATTTTGCAACTCTTAAAAAATAATGGACACATTCTAAATTATCTTTAATTAGGTTTTAGTACCACCTGGTTTAAGGATAATCCCAACTGTTGTTTTCAACTGGGGTCTCAGGGCATTATTTTAAACTCCAGCGATTCTGGGAACTTTGGGAAAGTTGCTTCTCAGTGGATACAGATCAGTGCAGCTCCACCAACTTTCATTGACATCACTGACCCTTGGGTATAGAGGGATCCTGACAGGATCATGATTTCTGTGAAATGGTAGGAAAAACAAGTACAAAGAAACCCTGGGAGTCTGGACTCCGTTTCCATGTGTACACTGTTTTCACTCTTGCTGCTTTAGTCACTGTCTTCCTTCCTTTCCTCTGAAATCTGTCTCTGCTCCTGTTCACAGCGTTTGTTTTTGTCTTTAACATCTCTCAAGATGCTGTTTTTCTTGCCTTCATTTCTCACATTACAACTTGGTACCTAGTTCCTTCCCCTTCATTCCCAGTCCGGGATCGGTGTTTTCCCCCCGCCTTTCAGATGGAACAGATGCTGGCAAGTTTAGCACAGCCCCAGAAGTGAATGATCAAACCTTGGTTGGGTTGTTTTTTTTTTTCAGACAGGAAATGCTTAGAGCTGGCAGAAGATGCCAGACTGGTAGCAGTGAAAAACACAGGCTGTTTTTGCACGGAGCAAGCTGAGCACAGACACCCAGCCGAGCACTCTGCTGCCAGCGTGGTCCAGCCACGGCCGTGAGGGATTCTCAGCTGCCCCTCTCCTCCTGCAGGTGATCCGTAACTCATCCCCACGACCTTCTCCTTGGCTGTGTCCAGCACAGCAGCCACACCTCAGCGAGGAGAGGGATCCCCCATGGCAAAAGCCATGGTTGTGTCATCCCGGCCTGTGTCAGCTGGAAGGGGGGAGCGGCAGAAGGGAGAGCAGTTGAGCCAACCAAGTGATGGTGCAGGAGATGGAAAGTGATCCGTGCTTCCTTTTCACTCATCCTGCAGAGCCAGAATAAGGCACGCGCCATGCAATGAAGGAGAATTAATTTAGGACTGATAAAAGGAAGTATGTGCCTCGGGAGGACACTGCTTCAAATGCGCTTGCTGGTTTATTTCATGACTGCTAACTACCCTTAGTGGTGACAGTTAAATCAATGATAAAGGTAATCCACTGTCATGGTTTATGGACTTAGCAGAGCAGCTGTGGGAGATCAGGAAAGAGCTGGTCTTTGGTACAGACTGCCAGGGGCACGGTAGATTTTTAGGACAGAAATGCCTTTCTCCTGAGGCATCAGGTGTTAGCACCTGCCTAAGACAAAACTTTCATGTGAGGTGAACAAACTTGATCATCACCTGCAATAAATTCCAGTTTCTTAATAAATATGTCATATGTAATGTATCTTATGCAGTGATAGTGGCTCAGAGCAAAGGTCCAGCTCATTGGGCAGCTCATTCCAGCAGCAGACTCTGAGGAAAAGGCTGCAAGGACAGGGCAAGCATAGCACAATTCCTCTGTGATATTACCAGCTCAGTAGAGAGAAGACTGTGGTTTGGGGGATTTTTGACTGGCATTTGGGTCATTGTGTTTAACAGCTGCAGATGGGTCAAGCCTCCAAGAATCTGGCTATCCCCTTCTGGAATTCTTTTATAATTCTGGTCTTCACAGCATCCTGTGACAAGTGTCATAATTCAATTTTGCATGGTGTGAAAGAAGTACGTCCTTTTCTTTGGATCAAACCTCTAACCCAACAGATTGGGTTGTGCTGCCTCTCCCTTGTGATAGCAGACACAAAAAATGATCTCCTGTTCACACCTCCATGTTGCTCATGTGTTGTCAGGATCTCTCTCACATCCCTCCTCAGCTGAGGTGACCAAGAAGAAGGACTCTGCTGTAGTTTCTCTGCCATCTCCTCTGTGTCTTCTTGGATTCTTCTACATCCTCCTTGGTGGACACCGTGTGTTTGAGGCAGGGTACCCTAGGGGACACTCATTCTATCTTCATTCTGTAGTCATTCCTAAAGCTTTTTTTTTGCATTGTTGACCCCTGTTGAGCAGTGAGCTGGAGTTTTCAGCAAACTCAGTGACTGAGGTTTCCTTCCTGCCTGATGTTAATTTAGAGCCCTTGACAGTCTTTGTATGGCTCAGGTTGGTGTTTCTCATAGTCCTGGCTTTTTATTTGCTGCTGGTGAGCTTCATAGGTTATTTCATCAACCTGCCATTCAGTTTTCTGAGATTACTCTCCACCTGGTTGCAGCTGGATCTTTTATGAATATGTCAAGTTGCCCAGGCCTTGACACGAATGGATTTGCAGTTCCTGAGTTCTCACTCAACAAACTTTGCTCTCTCCCATTCTATCATACTTTTAGCTTTTCTGCTTTTTGTTATGCTTTGTGTCAATTCACCTTGCCCGGCTTCCCAGCCCACAGGTTTCTGGATGACCTCTATAAGCCCCTTTTAAAAATGAATGTAACATTTGCCACTTTCCATTCCTGTGGTGCCTCGCCATTTCAACAGCTGCTGTGGCATTGTACTGAATAGGTCAGCAATTTCAAGTCTGAGTTCCCTCAGAGCTCTTGAGTGAAACCGTCTGGTCCCAGCAATCTGGTAATATCACTTTTATAGTCTCATCCTAAAATTTCTTCCACTGACACTTGGAGTTTTGGGGAGTTTCTGAGGCTCGGCCCCTGTGAGGCCGGAGTGGGGCACAGCTGGAGTGGGGCACAGCTGGAGCGAAGTCAAGCAGAACTGCCGGCAGTGGAGGGATGGAGCTGCACAGCCAGAGCCGAGCCACACAGACCACATGTCCCCTTTGCACCTCACAGGCAGGTGACAAAGCTGTGACGGGAGGGTGGGCACCAGGGAGCACCCAGGTCAGCCCAGCAGGCCCCTTCTTACGTCCTCCAGGGATGACCAAGCCTTTCTCCCTTCGCTGTATTTACATTTGTGGAGCTGAATTTACGGATGGCTTCCTCAGCTGATGTAAACTGGCGTTGCTAAATCAAAGCTAATGCAGCGACGCTGCTTTATGATATAAACATTATTAACAGCACATTAAAGCTCCAACGTCCAGAGCCAGACAATCTCATCCTTTGTTTCTTCAGCCACTGAGGCAGTGAATTTATATTCATTATTTTTGATGGAGCTTTTCCTGTATCATGCTGGGGTGCTTTTTTAGCTCTTCTGTCTTACATCCCTTTCCGCTACCCTGGGCAACTGGTTTTTTTAACAGTCCTTGGTTTATTCTGTGACAAGAAAAATACCTTAGTCAAGAGCTAGAAGGGATTTCAGAAATTCTAGCAAAGTATCTTTTTTGCCTATTCTCTGATAATTTCTTTCCCATTTTCTGGTAAGGTAACATGATATTATCATTTGGTGAGCTCGTCTACACACTCGATAGGTATATGGGTATCTAGGGCTTCTCACAGCCATTATCCCCAGGCACTTGCTGGATTTCCAAACAGATCTGCACCTGCAAGCAACATCTTGAAAAAACTGAGATTTAAACCTTTCTGTTCATACCACATTAAAAAAAAAAAAATTAATCATTTGATCTTAGCTGCTTTTTCCTGCTTGCCTAACAATATTACTGTTACATTTGTTGGGACACATTCACATTTGCTGCTTTTTGGACCCAGTGAAGCTAATTGTGCAGTGGTCAGCTAAGTGTCTTCTTGGGTTTTTCCTGTTCAACCCTTGTACGGTAGCAGATGATTTTATTGAAAATGTAAAATTAGATTTCCAGGAACAGTTATGCACACGCCTTTGAAATCCATTTTCCATGAACATTTCTGCTCTCTGCTCATGAAAAGTGAGCACAACAGGAAGAAGGACACAGAGCAACCAAAGTTACTTCAATGCTGGACAGATCAGACATTTATATGACCATTACTGCTTTCCCTTTATTGGTGTGTCAAAAAAAGTGGGGTATTTGTCTTAACTTTGGGCTAGGGAGGTTAAAAACTCTCTGTGTTCTTTGAATTTGGGGAGTGAAAGGGTGTCTCTCTGTCCTGGAGGGAAGAAAGGCTTCCCTATGGATTAGTTGAGGTAAGATGGTTTTAAAAGGCTACAGTGATGTCTTCATAATGCCTTTGACACAGAAATGTAGCTTTGGTTCTTAATTACTCAGATCTCTATTGCAAATCACCAAAGACAGTCAGGATGAGTCGCAGGCATTCAGAGGATGTGGCCCAGTGGGTCGTGTTCCCACAAGGAGGAGCAGAGAGGGACACGAGACCGGACAGGACTAGTGACCAGAGGCCACTCGGCCCACCTTGCCCACTGACTGCTGCTTGGAAGGAGGTCCCCTTCAGCAGAGTCCAGCATGAGGTGGGAAGAGATCTCTCCAGAGAAAAGGGAGCAGATGCTGCATTTCAGCCTGGGAAGATCAGAGCTGCAGGAAGGAGACAGGAATGCTGCTGTCCCCCCATGCCCCTTGTTTGTGGGAAGGGGCTCTCTGGGCAGTTTCGGTGCATTTAATCCCGGTGTCTCTTTTATCCCTGGCCCCCTGCCATCAGTGGCACAAGTGGTGGGAGGTGCTGGGATGTCCCAGGCAGGAGGAGGGGGGTCCTGTGATGGAAGTGTTGGTGCAACAGGCCTACGAGGTTGTTCGTGCCGCTGGACCTGTGGGAGTGAGGGGAAATTGCCTGGGACTACTGGGCTTTTGTCACAGCCTTACTGTTTGTCCTCAAAAGGAAGTGAGTCATGTTGCTGCACACGGGCCCACCTTGGCACATTTTGGGAGTTAATCACAAGCTGTGAAATCCACTTTCTCTCAGCTCCAGCCCCCTGTGGGGTAGCAGACACAGGGGTTGTGTGGTGCAGCAATGCCTGCTTGTTCTTCAGCACAGGTTCTGTTTCACAAGCCCGTATCCACCCTCCTGGTCTCCAGGTGGATCCACTTCTCTGCATGCAGGACCCTACTAATTGGATTCAATAACTGGTTTAACACTCTAAATGCAATCAAGTCAGTGGCTGCACTCAGCCCTCCAGCGAGCAGGATTAACCAGTTCCTCAGGGCAGGATGTGCCCTTGTACCTCAATTCTCCACACAGCAGAGCACCCTAGCAGCACCTCTCCCACTGGTCTTGCTGGCTGCTGGATTCCAGGTGCCACGGATGCCTGCTCTGCCTGTCACAGCCACATGGGCAGACCACAGATCCATTTATTTTTTCCCTGCTGTGTGTAAAGTATTTGGCTTTTTCCTGGTGTCCAGCACATTTGTGCAGGACTTAGGCTGCTTTGGAGCTCATTGGAGTGAGGCTGATGTGCCAGCATGTGGCTTCTAATGCCACCACCAAGCCTTGCCTGTGAGCTGGGCTGGCTCTCACCTGAGTTTGTGATCTCTGAGATCATACTTTCAGGTGCACGTTGTTTGCTGGAGGAATGAAATCTCACTAAAAGGATAAAAGCTTCCAGTGTTACCAGTTTTTTCCCCTGTCACGCCAGCCGTTACCAAAGCTGATGAGGAAATCACAGCAGCTCCTAATTGCACTCTGCAGAAGACCTTGCATGTCCAGACCATCCCAGTCACTCCCTTGCCTGTTCAAACCCAGTTGCATCACCAAAATAGGACTTGGCTGGAGTGTTAAAGAGAAGCATTCCCTGTCTTTGCAGAGATGAGCTGTGTTCCTCCTGACATCCTCATGTGCCAGCAGCAGGGGCTGTGCTGGAGCAGGAGCTGGGGAGAGCTCCTGCTCTCAACCTTGTCTTCCTGCATTTCACCCCTGGGGCCAAGCTGGTGCCTGGTCTAGAAGGGACCACCTTCTGAAAGGACTGAAGCTCATAAAATTTCAGACAGGTGGGATTTTTGGAGTGGGTTAACCCAAGCAGGTGAGGGGTTCAATTTCAAAGGGCTCCACCTCTGTTTTTTAAACACTTGCAGGAAACTTTGCTATTCCCTCAGGCCCAGAGAAGGGAAGGGCTGAGTCTTTGATGCCTGAGCAAACGGGTGTTTGTGTTCTGGTGGCAGGAGGTGGCTGTGGCGGGGGAATAGGAGAGCTGCCACTGCAGGACGTTGGCCAGAGCTGGCACCTGGCTGGGCAAGGCAAGGGATCAGGTGTGGTTATGGCTCCAGACGTGCCCAGTCCAACCAGAGCAGTACAGCCTCACTCACTTCTCTTCCCCTGGCTGACAGGCATCACCAGGAGTGGGAATGCACATGTACATCCGTGCCCGTGTGCCTGAATACACAGGTACATGGTGTGCTTTGAACTCCCTGCGTAGTGCTCAGAGCCTGAATCAGTGCCGTTTCTCAGTACCACACAAAAGTATATTCCCAGAATTAATAATGACACTCTCAGGAGCTCTTTCTTCGCCTAAATCACTCGTTGATTATTGCTTATTGTCAGTCCTGCCCGGTAATGAGGGGCTAATAAGGCTTTTCAAGAGTCACTAACAAGGAGGGAAGCTTTTCCTGGTGGACTCCACAGCTGAGCTCCTTCCTTCCTGCAGGGGTGAGTGATGGGAGGGGGAACCACGGGCAGGATGGGTGCCCTGTGCTGGAGTGTGATGGGCAGCTGTTGGTACCCAGTGGTTCCTGATGCTTTTGGATGGATGGAGGGTGCTGAATTGTGGTGACACAGAGCACAGAAAGGCTGGAACTGGGGCACTCCATCCCTTATCCTTGGAGAGGTGATGGAGAGTGGGAATGGATGCTCAGAGAAGTTATCAGTGGGTTGGAACCCTGACTTTTGGCTGAGCCATCAGAAGTGGGTGCAGGCATGTACATGCATGGGTATGAAGGAGAGCTTCATTTTTCAGGCAATAAGGAAGAGAATGTCTAATGCTAACTCTCCCACGTTTGGGAAACAGATCCTTGCTTCCTCATGCTGCTATTTCACTTGTGTGAGGAGGGTTTGTTTGAGAATTAAAATCCTTGAAGGGATGAAGTTGATACTAAGAGTATTACAATCTAGCAGGTGGATTGTGTGCATTATTATAAACCAAGATGATCCCTGATTCTTAAACCATTTAATCTTTGTTGCTTGTTTATTTACTTCTGCACTGTGACTTTTTAAATTCATGGTGCTGGGAGAAAGGCCTACATTTTGTTGTTCCTGGATTAAGATCAATAGACTTGTGGGCACTTCCTTCCCCAAAAATTCCCAGATGGAGGCACCCAAAAGTCAAACACTGAAAGACGAAGAAAGGGAATCTGGAAGGCCCCAAAAGCCACTGAGCCTGGTCTAGTATTTTAGCTATGAAAAACAACTAAGTGGCACAGATATCCTAGGTCTCTTCCCTTGCCCTGTAATTAGGACACGGGCTGGGTGGTGAAGTGCACACACAAGTCAGATCCCAAATCTACGGGTGATGGAAAGCAGTTTCCACACTAAAATGCTCTGAGAATATGAGTTGTCATTCATGTAACACATAGGTCAGTGTGGTCACTCCGAGCTCCCACACACATGATATGGGTGTATCCATTGGTGATGTTGCCACAGCCCTCCTCTGGCTCAGATCTCGTCACAGAGTCCCAGATTTACCGATGGAAACAACCTGTGAGGTCATCTGAGACGTCCCTCTGCTAATGCAGATTTGTTCCCTCCTGTCTATTTTCCAGCACTTGGTCCAGTCTATTGTTCAAATGACTCAAGTGTCCGCTGCTTCCCTTGAGGGACATTTGGGAACCTACCAGACCTGGCTGTCAGGATTTCGTTTCCCGTCATATTCCTCCTAAAGGTTCTTCTGCTTAATTTAGTTACTTTTGCTGCAGGACAGTGACGAGGAACAGGGCTGTAGGAAGAGGACATTTATGTCTTATTCAGCTAATTCCCATTATCCTATTTTTGATGGCCCTGCCAGTCCATTTCTCCCTGGAGTTTATCAGCTCACACTCCTCTCTTGGGAGTGCTCCAGCTTCAGCTGGGATGGGTGGTAAGGTGCCTATGGACTTTGGAGGGAGCAGAATGAAGCCAGTACCTGCACAGGTGCAGTTTTTCCACCTCATTTTCATTCTGAACAAATCCCTTGAGCCTTGGCATGAATGCGGTGCATTTGCAATGATATTTGAGAGTGAGATGGTTAAATTTGAGTGGAAGTCAGAAAATAACAACCGTTGGTAAGGAATTTGGTTGCTCTATTGAAATTAACTTTAACATTTACCTCCTCTCTCTTTCATTAGTTACAACTAAGCGATGGGAAAGGGAGAAAAAGATGCAAAGTTCGGGTTGGAAGACGAGCTATGAGGAAGTCAGGAAATTAAAGAGGAGTGTAATAATAATGGGGTTTCCCAAACAACATGAACTTGGAGTTATTCCACAGCTCAAGTACTTCATGTTGTAACAAGAACTACTATCTGATCTTTGTTTTTGCAGAACGAGATCCCTCGGCAACCAAGGCATTCAATTTAAAGCCCAATGCTTTTGGTGAGCATTTGGGAAAAAATAGCTCTAAATTGTCTTAGCTCACTAACCCCCCCTCCAAAAACCCCCAAAATACAGACTTTATTTTTTTTTAAACATGTCATTTATCAAAGTTATCTTAGAATGAGGAGCAAACACAGAGATGGTCACAGCTGGGTGGAGGGAGCTGTACGTACAGCAGCAGAGAGGAGAGCAGGAGGGCACCTTTTAAGTGAAATCTGCTTCCCAAGGAAGCAATTCCAAGGAATTGTAATATGGAAATGCAGCCAGAGTTAAGGTTGGTTTGAGCTTTGGGGATTTCTGTGGCTTGTAGGTATTTGATACAACGTGGCATATTGACAGTAGTCATTTCAGCGTACCGAGCATCCCGGTACAGCTCAGTGTCCATCCTTGACTTGTTTTCTAGGCTGCAGGGCTGGAGAATGAGGGATGCTCTTGGAAAGGCTTCAGGGAAGGCACTGAGGAGTGGGGATGAGGTTGTACTGCTCTGGGTCTGTCACGACTGACTGAACAGTCACAGCTCTGTGTCCTTGATTGCGCCAGTGGCGCTAAATACAGTAATTAAGGAAGAAGCTTGTGTGAAAAGCTTTAGTTATTGGCTTCATACATCACCAGCCTTTCTTTTGTGTCTTTTGTCTGCATGCACCACAAGCTTTCTGTATTCCTCCACCTGTGCTCCATAGGTTTCTGCCATCTTTCACCTAAAGGAACAGACAAAGGTGAAAGGAGAAAGCAAGCTTTTATGGGGAGGGAGGGCTTGGGGGAGTTTTCAGCACAGATTTGGACTGTTTCAGACCTGCAATACAGCAAGTTCCTGTCCATCTGGTCCTGCTTCATGGGACTGTGCAACCTAACTATTTCTATTCCAGCCTCACTTTTATTTGACCCTGCAGTTCTGGGTTTGCATGTTGTCCTCCCTACACATCCTAGCAAATTTTTTGTCTCTCTTTTTTTATATTATTCTCTCACCTTGTCTTTCTTTTCTTTTCATCTAAGAGGAAAAAAAAAAAAGGTTTAACAAAAAGGAACCAAAATGTTGCTTGTTCCCTGGAGGACATTTTACATTGTCAAAGTGGTGGAAAAGGCCTCCATGTAGAGGACAGTCATGTCCCTGATGTGTAGAGGTTTAAGAGAAACATTCTGAAAAATGTTCCTTTGGGGATTTCTGCTAAATATATCCTGGCATAGCTTTTCCCCAAAAGTTTTCAACAAGAAAAACATTCATTTTATATGTACCTGTGCCACATGCCCATCAAGAAACTAATCCTTTATAACACACCACACCTGAGTCCTCAACTAAACAATCTTAACAGCAGAGCCTGGTAAACAGAATTGGAACCACGGTTCTCCAGCACAGCCTTGAACAAAAAGAAAAAAAGATTATGCATGCCCAGTCTTGGATCAGGCTATGAAGAATGAAGCAGATCTGAATGATGCAACCTCCACGTGAGAGATGGTGAATATGTATTAGTTCAGTGCATTACCCTGCTCGTGGGTCTGAGCTCCCCTTTGTCACTACTGCACGCTTGAAGGTGATTTGTGATTGGAGCCTTCGTTAGGCTCCTTGGCGATATTTCCTAAAGTGCACATGCAAATAGCTTTCTCTCCAGGTTTTCAAGGTCATTTCAACCCTACCCAAACTGGTGCTGTCAGCTTGGTGTGGCAGCACTTTGGGAGGGGGGGAAGGTGTGACACCGCCTGCCCGGTGCCACACCTGTGGCCAGACCCAGCTTGGCAGCTCTGCCCCAAACCCACAGGTACCCACTGGGATGGTGGCACCTCGTGACCTCTGCTGAACACACCAGTGCTGGAACTTTCCTGCCAAACCAGGAGTCACAATGAAATAATGAGTGGTGGTGACGCAGGCATCAACAACCCACCATGGTCTGCTCCTCTCACTCCCCACCAAAACAGCCTTTTCCTTTCAGCCAGGTTGCCCGGGGCTGCTGGCACACGGCTGTGGTGGAGTGGTGTGCCTGTGACTCCTTCCCACTGCCTTGGCTCATGGATGGACACAGGAGGACAGCGGGATGAGGCTTCCTGGATAGCCTGGAGCCATCTGCCGGCGTGTCACCCAGCTCCTCAGGGCTCCCAGGGAATGCAGTGGGGTACAGGTGCCCCACACCAGGCAGAGCAGGCCGTTCCCCAGGAAAACAGGCTGCTGGGGGAGAGGGAGCCAGCCTTGCTGCCCTCGCTGAGCATGCCACTGCCAGAAGGAAACCCTCACAACAAACCACCTCCTCCCAAGAAAAGAAAAAAAAAAAAAATCAAGCTACTTCTCCACAGCCCTGAACCAGAATATAGATGCAGCATGAGGCTCCCCTCTTGTAGATGTTTTGTACCCTTCAGAAAACATTTATTAACGGGATGAGATACACAGGTGTGTGCAGGAGCTGGCTTCTTTGGGAGGGGGCAGCAGGCATGGAGGGCCTGGCCTGGTCCCCCTGGAGTGGGCAGAGCAGGAAGAGGGGATATGGGCTCTACCATTCCTACCTTAGAGCTCCTTCCCCAGCAGATTTCTGCTGCTGTCATGGGGTGATTAGTCAGGCTTAGCAGTAACAGTACCCTGATGAAGGAATGAACTTGTTTTCCATTTCGTTTGTCGCTGCACCTGTGACGACAAAAAAAAAAAAAAAAATCAGTGTGTTGAGCACCTCAAATAATGCATTTTTCCTCAGAACACACTGTCACTTCTGGGAAAAAATAGTACAAATTACAGTGACCTTTCAGGACAACAACAGCAGCACAGAGAGCCCTCCACGCTGGTGTCCTGGTGGGTGTTGATGCCTGGCATTGCAAGGGGGGACACAAATGACTGTGGAGACCCAGGTGTGGCAGACTTGCAGGGCCGCGTCTGCAGCAGAGGGATGGCAGTCAAGAAGCAGGAGGTTTTGTCCCTGTTTGACTCTGGATCCTGGTAGCATTATCACTACCAGCTCAGAGACTAATGCAGCCCGCTGGTGACTTACAGATTTCCATTGCTCTCCCCCCTGTTCCCATCCTTCTCCTCCAGAGAAGGGTCTCTCTCTGTCCCTAGTGTTGTTACCCCAGAACCTGATTACTCACATCATTAACCCTGTTTCAGCTGCCCCTGATCCTCCTCCAGCACTTTGAGGGAGTTGTACTGCTTTGCACCCTTCTGGCAGATTTAGCCTGGTGGGCTCACACTACACCTTCTTCCCTGCAGTATTCCCAATTTTGTTTCTTATGGCTCCAGATATTTGGGTTGCTTGATCTGACTGAGGTACTGGAAAGAAATAAGATGTTCCTTGTGATCTCTAAAAGTTGAGTTAATACAGTTACCTAAAGGACTCTTCTATGAGTTGGGTCCAGCCAAAAGCTCAGGAAACTTTTCTGTTTGTTTTCCCAGTCTTCACCATGTGACCACTGAGCATGTATTATCCAGGTCCTTTCCTCAGAATGTTTTCATTACTGAGGAATTTGCACAAATATTTTGTGCTGCATTAGTGCCAGACTAGTGATCCTTTCTGAGGAGAGTCAATTTGATTGCATGAACTGATTGAGCTGGACAGGTCAGCCAAGCAAGGTGAGCAGGCTCTTGGTGGATGTGTTTCTCATATTGTTTTGGCTCAGCTAGAAGCCCCAAATACAATGACTCACACAAAAGGAGGAAGCAAACCCAACTTTGTGCCTACCCTTTCAGCTTATGGACTGTCTGGAGATCATCTGAGAGCTAAGAACACTATTTTATCTGCACTCGTTTACCCCACCATCATAAAAGCAGGATCAGAGTGAAAACTAGATCCTTTCTTTCTTCCATCACTGCTTATTTCCTTCCTGAAGTGATAATCCTCGGAGCCATCACAACTGGTTGCTATGGAAGTGACAGAAAGCACAAAAGCACAAAGAGAAGATTACGGTTTCAGGTGAGAAAATGGAAATGGCCACTGACGAGCTCCTAAAATCTGGTTTGGTTCTGAGGAGTGACAGTGCAGAGAGGTTTCACAGGACTCTCCCTGTTTTAATTGCCTTATTTATGTGTTAGCTCCAGCTCCACAACAGCAAAGTGGCAGATTAGAGCTAAAGAAGTCACACATAAGTAAATGGAGCTCCCAGCAATGCAAAAGCATCCTGGGAATCTGGGCTTTTTTCTCCCACACTCAGATCTCACAAAACTGGGACCAGTTGGAATTCCTTCAATCGAACAGCCGAAGGTGGATCTGGGTTTATCTGCAGAATTCTTGCAACTGATGCAGTGACAGAGATCCAGTGATGTGTCCTTTGTCACCAGAAGAAGGATCTAAAAATTCGTGAGATCACAGGATCATAGAATATCCTGAGTTGGAAGGGACCCACTAGGATCATTGAAGTCCAACCAAAAGGAAGTGGCTTTACTAAGGAAAACATTTTATTTCACCAAGGGATGTACTTCAGAAAGATCCCCAGAGGGTGCTTATGTGAGGGTGGGGGGATGTCCTTACCCAGCCCAGAAGCAAAGCAGCTCCTGGAGCCCAGGGCCAGCAGCTGAGGAGTTTGGGAGAGGGATGGCTGTTGGGAAAGTGGGATGGTCAGCTGGTCCAACACAGAGCTTCATTTCTTTCCATCCAGTCCAGCCCTGCCAGGGCACTGCTGTGAGTTGGGGTAGTTTGATGGAGGAGAGAAAGGCTCAGCAAGTACTCAGACACAGCTTTTGCTCCCATCACGCTGGCACCTGAGAAGCAAAGTGGTGCTTTGCACGAGGAGAAGTGCAGGCAGCAGGGTCAAAGTGGCTGGAGCCCTGTCTGTGTTCTCACCACGTGTGGTTAAACCCAGGTCAGAGGGTAAAGCCCCAGAGATTATGGTAAAAGTGCCTGACGGGAACTCAGGTCATCCTTCCTCCTCCCCACAGCTTCATCCAGGGCCTGTAATGCTACACCCGTGTCTAGGTGGAGAATATAGCACACTTTGGGCTAGATGGGGTCTGAAAATATATTTGTTAAAAAAAAAAAAAAAAGTCTGTTGGCAGAGCTCTGGGAAACTGTGCTAGAAATAACTGTGCTTATGCAGAGCTGTCAAAAACAGGCTGTCGCCGGTGCCGCTCGGACGGGAGCGCAGCCAGGGCTGCGCTGCCCGGCGGGAGGAACGGGCCGTGGCAGAGCTTTGCCTTTGTCTCCAGGCCCAGGATCCGTAGATCAAAAGCCGGGGGGGTGTTTTTGCTCCGTGCAGAGGAATTTCCCCACTTGGCATGTCAGGAGGATCGCAGCCCTCCCAGCTCCAGCCTCGGCCGCGTGCGGGCCGGACGTGGGAGAGGGCGACTGAACCCCCGCCGCCCTGAGCCACAGCAGAGAGGTAACCCCAGATGAGCCCTGCGGGGGACATTTGGCAGCAAACTCCTAAGTTAATTTTTCCACTTACACAAACTGCGCTTAATTAGACTGGACAATTTTAGGAACTCTCAGAGGCTGGCCAGCAGTTTTCTTTGGCCAGCAGCAGCAGGGCGATCTTGTGAAAGAGCCAGTCAGGGCCTTAGGTGATAAGCTGAAAGGGGAAAAAAACAGAGCGGCCTTGTAAAATTTGAGTAATGACACAGTTAATTACACAGACTCAATAAAATAGTTAATTATACTTCAGTTGTGAAATAGATAAAATAAATAAAGACATATGACATCGAAGTAATTGCAGGAAAGTGAAGGCTGATAGACCATAGCCGTTCACATGTACAGTTTCAGGCTAAAAGGGAGACCCTTTTCATCTTCTGGGTCTTTTAAAAAAATCCCACAGAGAGAGCAAAGATGACTGTGACTGTATCCCAGGGTACAGGCTGTTCCTTATTTCCCAGTGCTGACATACAGTCGTGACAAGGAATTATATATTGCATTCATCACGCCTGCTCTCCAGGCATGATCCCCAAATAATTAATCCTTTTAGCTTGCAGTAGCTGCCATCTGGCCAGTTTCCAATCAGCCTGGCTGGTTTTACTACGGAGTTGCCAGTTGCCTGTGCTCATGTGGGCATGGATTGCTGTTGCTTGCCTCAGGTGCCTGGGATTTGTATTTTCAAAATTGTAAGTTTTAGATAGGCCACGTGCTGCCCGAACATGGAGAACAAATCAGGCTTTGCCTCAAAGCACTTAATGTCCAGAGGGAGAACGAGTGGGAGTTTTTGTACATAATACACAGAGCAAGACTCAAGCAGACT
Organism: Atrichornis clamosus; assembly: GCA_013400975.1. Taxonomy (NCBI): domain Eukaryota; kingdom Metazoa; phylum Chordata; class Aves; order Passeriformes; family Menuridae; genus Atrichornis; species Atrichornis clamosus. Next base: position 64,685 of record WBMZ01012201.1, on the reverse strand, counting down.
TTTTCTGTTTGTTTTGTGTTGAAAAACTTACTTTGAATAAAAGGCCCAGAATTAAATCCATCTATTTTTTCTCAGCCTTCTTGGTCCTTCAGCACAAACATGGCAAAGAAATTAGAAAAGGGGAGAAAATTATTTTGACACTACAAGTCTGAAGAAGGGTGATGAAACCACATTCAGTTTAGAAGTTTCTTTGCTCCAACATGTCTGACCTACCTTAGGTATGGTGGGAACTGTGGCTGGAACTGATGCTCTGGAGCAGCTGTCCCAAAATGGGGACATCTGGAACTTCTTGGAAGGGGATCTCTAGATTCATCCTCAGGCCCCACACAGCAGAGGATCCTCTCAGGGCTTTGCAGGAAACTGCGATGAAGATATAACATGATACATATAATGAATGTCCACACGTTTCTGAAAATAACCTGGTTTGTGGGAAGTTCATCGGTTTACTTTCATTGTTTCCATAAGATCCACACTCTCCCTCTTTGCTCAGCCACTGGTCCTGGGTCAGGCAGAACGTGGAGCTGACCTTGGCTCTCAAGCTGGTCCCTGCTGTGGTCAGTGTGGAGCCACATCTGCTTGCTGTGTTAGAAGAATTCCAGGTCAGACTTAGCAGGTCTAGAACACTTAGTGACTCTTCCCAGGTCTGAGCTGTCAAACTGCTTGGATCCAAGGGAATTAGGGTAGCTGTCCAGATGAATATCTGCCCAATTACGGCATCTACTGCACTTTAGCCAGTACCCTGGGAGGGAAAGTAAAAGATAAGTAATTATGGAGAAATGTTTCCGAAAATCTCAGGATTGGAGTCAAACCCATAAAAATGCAGATAAATGCTTTATGAACATACTCCCAAGCGAGTATCCTCCAGCCTCCATGACTTTAAAACATGCTGTGATTCTCCATGATGCAGTTCTTTTGAGAAAAGGGGATTTTGATATGAAAACTAAGATTCTGTAGAGACCATTTGCGTGACAAGTGAAACCCAGTATATTTTTGTAGCTGTTTTTCTGTCTCAGACTAAAATTACAACTCCCTTAGGCCACCTGTCCAGTGGTGAGAACAAAGGTCCTGCTGGATAAATTAGGCTCCTGGTGACACCTGCAGAAGTCGCTGTCATCAGCTGATGGAGGATTTCAGTAGGTGGTTCTGTTGGGATGCAAGGTGAAAAAGAAATTTCAGCCTGCTGTCTCTGGGGTACTTTCCCTCTGCATGGGAAGCAAAAACAAAACCCCCAAAGCATTGTTCTTCATTGCATTTCTATGATCACAGTTACCTGACAGCATCCATTCCCATGGGAGGAGATCAGCAAGCATCTTTGCAGGTCTGAGTGACTGCGACAGAGCAGCTGTATCAGAATTCAGATTATCAACTGCTCTGCCAAGGTAAGCCCCTCTTTGAAGTTTGCTTATAATTGGAATAATTGCGGTAGGTGGCTAAAGCCTACAGGTACAATGAGATACATTTCTTTTCTTCCTGAAACTTTTTGTATTTCCATTGAAAACCCCATAACTTTCAACTTTTTAAACTTCTCAGTGGCCTGCAGTCCCTGATCTGAATCTTTATCAAGGCTCTTCAACCTAAATTGTCTCAGAAACCAACTTCTGCTGCTCGTGGGATTCCTTTGAAAAGAAACAATGAAAAATTACTCCCCTTACACACATACACATGCACACTAGCATGTGGAATTCCTGGCTGCTAAATCCCAAACTACAGAGCAGGACTTTATTGGTATCAGATGAATCATTATATAGCTGGATAACAACATTTCTCAGCTCATGAACTCTGTTGGAGTTGGGTGGATGTTGGATATCCTTGGTCTGAGTTGGCTGCAACAGTCTTCCATGAAAAAGATTCTTTATTTAAAAGGTTATAAAGGAATAGGAATTCAAAACTAACTATGAGTGTGCTAACACCAGAAGAACAACACATTCTTCCAAACAAAGACATGAACTGGTCAGATCAACACTGCCATGAACTCTTTTCTCCTTCTGACTTTCAGGTTGGTGAATCCAGCTGTGCTGTCATGAGAGCAGAGGATGTTTGGGAAAGCAGCTTCAGGAGCCAGGACTGCAGAAAGCAGCTCACAGGCAGGATGGAGCTGCCACCCAGACCCTGGGGATGGCCAGGCTCTCCTCTCCAGCTTGCCCATCCTGCAGCCCAACACCTGATTCATCTGCTTTTCTCCCACGGAAAACTTTATTTTATAGCTAAAATAAGCCCCAAGGGTTAATTCTTCCTTGTTTTCATGATTCATCTCCCAAATGTGGGTGTATAACCTTGTTTTCCCCCGGTGCTCCCTCCTGTTTTCCCCAAGCAGAGCTTTGCTGTCATTTCAGTTCCCACTGCCACAATTCTCTCAGCATGTTTGTTCACCTAAAAGTAAATTCTGTGTTAGGAGCAGAAATCCTTTGTCAAGAAAAGAAAAGAACAAAGGCATAAAGTTTTACATAAGTGAAGGAAAATTATATTTACAAAAAGAGCCTCACAAAAATCTGCTTGTTTGCCGGCCCAGTGGTTTTGCAGCCCAAAACTTTTTTTTTTGTTTTGTTTTTTTTTCTCTTCTTAGGTTTGTCAGAAAAAATTTTATGTTCTTAGAACTTTAACAAGCACCTCCAAACATCTCAATGACTTATCAACCTACTTTAGTGTGACAGGTTTCCTCAAAACTACTGATTTTTTCTGGTAGAAAGAAGCACTGCAAGGTGCAAACCCAGAGCAGCCAGAGGAGCAGGTGAGAATAGAGCTTTCACAAGTTAATGCTTATGAAAACAAGGCAAGTCGACTAAGGCTGTGAGAGAAGAAAAAAAATTAAAAAAATATTTTTTTTTAAAGTTTTGTGATATTCCACAGTACCTAATGAGATCTCCATCTCTGCCTGAAGGTAAATGGGTCACTGTTGGATGAGGAGTTTGGCTGCATTTTCTCCCTGTCTGACAATTGGAAAACTGCTGTGTGCCACCCCCTCACCTTCCCAGACCTGCTCTTCTGTAAAAATATAAATGTAGGGGTGAGGAGGGGAGGTTTTCAAGCCCTCTCCTTCTCCTTTTTTGGGCCAACTCACAATCTCTGACAATCACCTCGAGCATGAGCTTGAGAGTCCCATGGAAGGCCAAGCTCGTGCGTCGGAAGGAGGGGGAGCTGGAACATCCTAGCGGCAAATGAGCTGCTTTATGTTTTACATTAAGTAATGAAGGGTTATGAGCACATTAGCATCGTTGTCTGGGGCTTTCCTGTGTTTCAGTCGAGGCTGGATTCTCCCCATAAGGACAAGCGCAGGCGGAGTAGCCAGGCAGCAGCAGGAGCAGGCAGTCGTCACCAAATCTGTGCGAGAGGGTGTGGAGCACTGAGGCGATGGGAGCAGCAGGAAAAAGCACTAAGGAAACGCTGAGTCTGGTGTGAACACAGGGATTAAGCAGCCAGGAGCTGAGTGTGTGTCTAGGGCTACAACCCCAGTGCAGGGTAGCTGCAACAGTTAGCTGAAGTATGGAGTGATTAATGGGGAATGGTCGGATAACAGCCTGGGAATATTTATGTAACTGACAATCCTTGTAAATAACTCTCATTATCCTCGAGTACTAAGCTACCTTCCTTCAAGCCTAATTGAAAGGACATTTAAGATGTTTAATTTAGTGTTTTCCCCATATGACCACGGGATATTTTCACCCTTTCATTCTCTGGGGGGAGGAAACTGAATCAGCATCTTCCCCTTCTCCAAGGCTGTTCCTCTGGTTTATAAAGTGTCCAGAGGTCATGAGGAGTTTTCCTGGCAAGAATGAAAGAGCTGTTGCTACAACAAACAGCTTGTTCCCTTTGCCTACTTAGGTCCTCGGATACACTTTAAATATGAAAGCATGTGGTGGTGATGATGCAAGAGGTCACTAATAATGCTCATACCCATTAATTACAAAAGTATAAATAACATGTAAGTAATACATCCTTGATCTGGTAGCTGAACTGCAATAAAGAAAAAAAAGAAGAGCAAAACGCAGGCGTGAAATGTTTTAGGGGCTGGGGTGTTTTTCCTGCGACGTGACCCCTCGACACACACACTGCTTTGTTCTGAGTCAGCAAAAGGCAAGCTCAGACCAAAGGATGTCTCATCTTCAGGGCCAGGTTTTTCCCTACATCTTTATTATTTAACATATACACAGTACGAAACAACAGCTCTATTCTAAAGTTAACACATTGCCTAACTTTTAAAATATCAATGCCTTTCCCAAATGTTTTTCTCCCTCAATCATTTTTTAAATATAATTTGTCAACTAGATTCAAGTTTGTAGGTATTTAAATATGTAAATGATACTTATCTCTCCCATCTCCACTTTCATTATTTACCATGTTCAAGAAACATTTTGTTCAGCTCTGATTGCTAATTGCTCCAGTTCTTGTATGTTGCTGGGATCACAGATGTGGTGGTCTACTCCCAGTACAGAATGTCCCTTGGTAGGAAACAAAACAGGAGGTTTGGCCTTGCCTTCCCTACAGCAAATATTTTCATCCAAGACCTGACTTTATTCTTGTGATGTGACAGTATGTGCTACCCATCTCATGCAAAAAAAAGAAAAGGGAAAAAAAAAAGTTATTTCTTTTTTCCTATGGAAAACTGTTGAAAATAATATTTTAGATGCTTTGGGTGTTTTCAATCAAACACAGAAAATCGCACCCTGAATGCTGACCTTTCAGGAGAGAGCTGGTAATAACAAGCACTTTTTGCACAACTGATAATTTGGGCCAAAAGAAGTGGAGGGCTTTTTGGTTTTTTTGTTTTTTTTTTTTTAAATCCTATCGTAGAGAGTGTGGCGGTTTGATGACCAGTTATAGTTATTACTTTTTTTTATTTATTTTATTTCTATGAAGGCAATAGCATCCAGATCAATGCTTTGCAGGCCACAAATCCCATCGCTGCTCCCAACCTCTGGCCTTGGACAACAGCTGTAAAGTGGGAGTCCCAGAGGAAGGTGCTGGCTCTGCTCCAGGCAGGTCAGAGGGTCCCAGGCTGAGAGAGCATTTGAGTGGTGGGCTCACCTTTGCCAGGCACTGGGGAAAAGTGGGTTGATTGCTGTGACCTGAACTGTGGGTTGCGCAGAGAGATTGGGAAGCCCCTGAGGCTCGGGAAGGTGGGGGAGGCACTGCTGAAACTTCGGAAGTTTGTGGTCATTGGGCTGCCTCTGCCTTGCAGAGTTTCCCACTCCACCAGAGCAAGGGTGCAAAGGGGAGTTAGAAAAAAACAACTGGGAGGCGCAGACGAGACGGGGTGGAAGCCAGGATCTGTGTCAGACTTGCAGGAGCAAGGCCAGACGTGGTAAGAAGTGGGTGCTCTGTAAACTCCCTGTACATATGTTTTGGGTGGGTTAATAGCTTGACTCAGCACAGAGGACAGACAGATTTCCTTCTCCAGCACAGCTTATGAGCTCAGACCAAGCTTTTGATTCACACTTTGAGTGGGTTAGTTTCACAAGTCTTCTAGTGAATCTTTGAAATTGGATAAGAGCAAAACCATAGTAAAAAGGGCTTCTTGCCTTTCTGAGCATAGAACTGCTGCTGTTTCATTATGATCTAATGTTTCATTGACCAAACCTTGGCTTGGGAAATAGCAGGGAGACGTGGTAAAATACAATCCCTGAATGACTGATATGTTGGGGGGGGCAAGCGAGAACTGTGAAGCAAAAAATGGGTATTTTTATGATTAAAGTGTGACTTTTTTCCTTTAAATTTATTACTGCTCTGAACCTGAAACTACCAGACATCCTCCAGAGGCAAAACTGAAGAGTAGCAAGCATGGTGCCTGGGTGCTGGAGGGATGGAAATGTGATACCAACTCCCTCATCCCAGGCTGATGTAGTCCAGGCTATAAATCTGGCCTCTTCATAGGTGGGAGCCACCCATGAGGTATTGGCCACCTCCCAGGCAGCCCCTGAGGATGCTGAGAATGGAGCAGATGCACTGCACGGGCCACTCAAACGTGGCCCATCTGCACAGAGGACTGTCCAAACTTCAGCACAACAGAAACTGTTTCTGCTTCTGAGTTGTGAGGGGTGGCCTGTTTCACAACAGGGATTGTCACTCCCAGCTCCCCCAGCATCAACAGCTTACATGCAGTCCAGAAAACCTCCCCGCTGCACCTCTGGGTTTTTCAATAACAGAAAGCTGAAGCTCTCCGCAAAGGGCAAACGAAGGCAGGGGAGATGGAAAGTGGCTGTTCCTTGCTGCCATTTTACTGCTAAATTCCCCTGTCTCTGGAAAACCAGTAGCTGCCTTTGTGAGTGAGGCACACGTTCCATTAGATAAGCTGAGAAAATAATCTTCCTGAAGCCTGGCCAAACACGTTACAACTACTGCCTTGGTTGGTGTTTTAAAAGCTACCTGTGTTTTAAGCTTTCATGCAATTCCTTCACAGAGGAAGAGCCACCTGCAGCTCTGCCACGCAGCTGCTGAGGTGGGGAGGGGGAGCTGCAGAATTAAAACAAAAGCTAAACGAGTTTCCAGCCCTTGTGACCAGGACCGGGAAGTTTAGCAATTTGATAGCACACACCTCAAGAGCTCAGAAGCTGGAAGGCAAGGAGAAGATCTGGTGTTTGCTGCCTTCTGATAATTCCTAGCTTTTAAAAGAACAAGGAGCTTTGCTTATGATTTTGCAGATGTCCAGCTGGTTTGAAGTGTGTGAAGAGCACTAGAAAGTGGCTGAACCCGCCAACAAACGGCATGTATATCTGAAGAAATAATGAAATAAATGAAGAGTGTGCCTCTAATGCCCAGGTTGAGGAAAATAATGTTAAAAAAAAAAAAAAAGAAAGTCTGCAAGACTGAACTAATGTGTACAGGAATCCTGTTGTTGTTTTTTTGTTCCTACACACATGCCTTTGGTGTGAGGCAGTGTTTGTACTTCGCTCAGGGTGCCTGGGAACGTCACTGTCTGGCACCGTGCAGGTAACGTACCCAGGGCAGCTTACAGGTGGTGGCACAAGGCTGCACTTGTTTTTCGTGCCTCTTTGATTAAGCAGGTTCATTTGGCCACCAAGGTCATAGCGTGTGGGAGAGGGGAGAAAAATTAAAGGGGGAAAGAATGTGCAGTGAGAGATGGGCATTGAAGAGTCCCGGTAGCTGCGTGCAGCACGGGACTTGCTGGAGGAGCTGCCTCGGTGCCTGGGGAGCTCAGCAGCCCTCTCACTGCTCCTCCAGCCCCCCAGGTCCCTGCTGAAAATGGCTGGGACACATGGAAGCTGCAGAGGCACGTGGCCACATGTTCTCCACATGTGAGCTTTGCTGACTCTCTGCCCACCCTCCCTGCTGAAAGTCAGGTGCTCTCAGACCTTGGAGGGCGAAGGCTTTCAGGGCGGTGTGGGGAAGAGCCGGGAATGTAGGGAGGCAGTGTGGCCACGGGCTGGGCTCCACTTGTATTTCCTACCTGCTCTTTGCATTCAAAATTGGGGTATCAGATCACAGAATATTCTGAGTCGGATGGGACTCACAAGGATCATCCAGTCCAACTCTTAAGTGCATGGCCCACACGGGGATCAAACCCACATGAAATTCATCAGACCTGACCCAGGTGAGGGGTGCAGAGCTGGGGTCAGTGACTGTGCAATTGCCCCCACTCCATTTACAGCCTCCACATGTGACTCCCTGTCACACAGGAGTTCATACTTTTAGTGTCTGAAACTTATAAACTCTATGTGGAGTTTTTAATACTTTTTTTCTAAATATAAGTCTATTCTCTTCGTATATATATAGATATTATATTGGAATCTGAAAAGTGATTCTTGCCATTGAGATTTGTGTCTATAGTTGAGCTGAGGAACAAACTAGGAAATTTTGCTCAAAGAGGGTGAAAAAGGCACTCTTCTTTTTCCCTAGCTCATGACCAAATGCAGAAAGTTACCTTTAATCCAAAAGGTGCTCATGGTTTCACAGTAGTTTTCTTGTTAGCAAATAGCTTGCTTCCTGCATGGGTTCTGCTGTACTGAATTTGTTTATTTAAAGAGTACAGACCATGAAAGAAACATAGGAAGCTGAGGACACTTTGCCATTAGAGACATACCCCCTAACTGAAACGGAAGCCGTTTTCAGTCAGGCTAAAGTTTACTACACCTTAATTAACACAGCCAAATGTAACTCAAGCAGTAGAAACAGCTGGGGCAAAAGCACAAACTAACCTGGCCCATGTGGTCAGGGTTCAGCTCCTTTGTTGCTGGTGTTGGAGCCCTTGGGAGCTGTCTCAAGCCAAGTCCCTCGAGGGGTTTTCTTGCAGCCTGACCACTAACAAGATGTAGAGAGGAACCTGGAGCATTCCTGATAATGTCACAGTAAAACAAAGCAATGGTTTAATAAACAAAAACTTAAAAAAAAAAGCTTCAGGGCTACATTATAAATCATAAAATTATGGCTCCTTTAGTCAAGTCTCAATGCTATCTTAATATTTCTGCTTTCATTTCTTTTTCTTTTCATGGCTAGACGTCACAGAGTCACCTGGAAAGATTAGACATGATTTGTACAGAAATGCATAAGAAGTTATTTGCCATGGGGACCACTAAAGACTCCCTAGACAGCCCTTCTCTCCTTGCATCTCTCCTCCACAAACCCAGGCTCTGGCAGATAAAAGCACATCAGCTCAGGAGCCAGAAATGCTCTGAACTTCCAGAAATGCAGGAAAAAGAGAGGAAGTCCTCAATTCCTGGGGGGATCCTAGAAGGTGGATGGTGCTCCATGCTACAGGAAAAGGAAGGAGCTGTGTCCTCTCTCCAGTCTGACTGGCAGGAGGGCCTTCTTTCCTTATTCTACATCCAATAACCAGTTTAACCTTAAGTATAGAAGCAAGAGACAAAATCATGAAAATATGCAGGTCTTCCAGCCCCACATCCTGTCTTGATCTGTATTCCCCAGTGTGAGGAGGTGGGGCAGGGAAGAGGCTTGGGAAGAAAGGTGTTTTCCAGGCTGTCGTAGTTAGCCTTCAGAAACATGTGATCATTTAAACTGCAAACATCAGGTGCTCATAAATACAATCAGTGAATGGTAATTACATTTCTTTGGTTGAAACCTGGAGGGAGGCTAAAAGAATTTGTGCCCAAGAGAGATTTTATAAAGTACAGATGATTTGTGTAAAACATGCTGGAGATTTAGGGTCTTGACTTTTTAATGAGATTTGCAATACTTGCTGGTTTTGGTCACTGAAATGAGAGGAGCCTGCTCTGCTATAGTCAGTATTTCTGCTTCCTCTTTGTTCAAAACTGGAAAGGTGTGTGGAGAATTAAAAAAAAGAGATTAAAGGTAAAACAACTCTGAGCAGGATGAGAGACGATCATTAAAGTTTTGGGTGTAGTTTCAGGTTGTTTTTTATTTTATCTGAACCAGTTGTCCCACCCCTAATTACAACAGTATTAACACATTCCTGGGTGTGGTCACTTGAAATTCTTAAGTGGGCAAAAATTTTCAGCTGTGTAATATACTTAAGGTGTGTTTCAGCAGACCACTTTAAATGGTCTGGCGTGGTCCTGTCGGCTTCCTCACCACCTTCTGACCCTGTGTTTGTTGTAGCTTTGGCACAGAAAGGGTCACGTCATTCCTTTTTACTGAACTGGAGTCTTAGTCAGCACCTCAGCAGGCCATGTTCTCCCAGCCACAGCTCAGATGCTCAGATAAAGTTCTCCAGCTCCAACACGGTCCTACAGAAGGAGCAAAGGGATCAGAGCAGCTCCCACTGCATTTTCTTTGAGAGTCTGTGGGGTTTATTTTATTTCAGGTTGCACTGCTGGCAGTGTTCTCCATCTTCTCCTTGTTTGTAGGTTTTTCTCAAGCCAGGTAAAAATCTCAGCTCACAGAGCAGATGGTGCAGCAAGACTCTTGGCTTTGGCTCACCAGTGGCTTTTATCTTGTTTCTTAGGATCTGCCGTAAATCACAGTGCATGTGAGACAGCAGTTATGGTACAGTGGAGCACGAAGCCTACTCTGGGCAATTTGGCAGCTTGTTAGCAACCAGCAGACTAATCCGACTCCAAAACACAGAGATTCTGCCTCTTCTGACTCCATAAAGACTAGTAACATGTGGAAAACTTTCCCAACAAGCCCAGATAACCTGCTGCTTTTCAGACTATCTGTTGTTACCAGTTATACAGATATTTACGAACTCATTGTGAAAATGCAAACATTCGGTGGAATTGGATTAAAAGCCAAGAACAACTGATGCATCATCCAATGGAATGGGCTATGTTGCTTGTTCTCCCTGGATGTGTACAGGAAGCCTCAAAATTTCAGATTCTGTGTTTGTTCTGCTGATCACCCCAAACTTAGATTGGATATTGAGAAGAATTTCATCATGGAAGGGGTTCTCAAGCCTTGGAATCAGCTGCCCAGGGTAGTGCTGGAGTCACCATCCCTGAAGATATTTAAAGGATGTGTAGATGTGGTGCTTAGGGACATGGTTTAGTGGTGGCCTTGGCAGTGCTGGGTTAAAGGTTGGACTCAATGATCTTAAAGGTCTTTCCAACCTAAACAATTCTATCATTTTATGATCCTGTATTGCAGTGCTGTGTGGGAAGTCTCACGGGGAACTCCAGGTTTGGCAGAGGTGTGGATGTGAATATTAGGGCAAACCCTCAGTACTAAGCTATGCATTTACACCCTCAAAGTGAAGCCCAACTTCATGGCTCAGGTCCGAGTTGAGCTCACGCAGTTTGAGTAAAAACCCAAATAATTTTGCAGGTAAAAGCCTGGAGGCTGCACTGGGTGAGGAGCTGACTTGAACTGGGGCTTCCTCATTCCATGTTCAGAGGGGCAGGGATGAAATTCTACCCTCGTGGCAGAGGAACACTCGTGGCAGGTGGGATGGGAGCGCTCATCTTTGATTAAGTGGAGGTTTTAAGTTGTCATGCAAAGTGAAACGTCAGCAGGAGAAACTGAGCTCTGCCCTACTTGCTCCCTTTGCTCCTGGCTGTCATCTCAGACATTCAGGACAGGCATCTAAAGGACACAAGGTGGGGGGTCAAACTCCTTTGCATGGAGAAAGGGAAAATATCAGATCTCCTGCACCCCAGATGAATGATGTGACTGCCGAGCCATTAGATGAGGAAGCACACCTGCTTCTCAAGCATCCCAGGAAATGAGTTCTTCACATCCTTCACACCCCAAAATAAAAATGTTTTATCTGGGACAAATGGAATATTGATGTTCAGCATCCAGCAATTCTTCTGGCTTACTATGTTGCAGGAAAATTGAAAACACAATGTGGTCTGAACACTTTCCTCTACTTTTTTGCTTGATCATCAGACCTGGGGAAAAATGTTTATTCACATATTTAAAAGGTAAATAGGAAGTCTTATGCTCTAAGTACTGAATAAATACTCCTGCAGAAATACTAAATATTATCAATGAATAAGTGAAACACTTTACTTTCTTAATTCACCTTTCCCCCACATTTTTTATTACAAACTGTTTGTATTAGTTAAGTTCTGCAAACTTACAACTTATTTTTCAAGGTTTTGCTTTGAGTACCTGGTGCCAAACACCTGATAATTTAGGCCTGTGACTGAGACTGGTATCATTAAGCAGAGGTACTGGGCTCAAGGTTGCACTGGTGTTACACAGGCCTATAAGAAAAGAAATCTGACAGGTGGGAGGGTTTCAGACTGCCTGGAGCTGATACAATATGCTGCTTTCAAAATGCTTGATGAGGATTCTTTTATTCAAGAAAAGAATTTGCAAGAGTTGCTCCTGAGAAAGAGAAGGTGCAACAACGTAATAAAGGAGACAGAAACATGGACAGCTTATTGTGGTAAACACCTCGCTATTAAAATAAATAGAAAGGTTTGAGGTTTGTGGCACTCACACCTCACAGGATTTTTCTGGCAAAAGGCTCACCAAGAACAGCACACATTAGAAGACCAAGAGCTCTTTTTTGTTGTGGCAACAAGAACAACAGCAACACATAAACTCCAGCTCCAGATAAACTTGAAAGGTTATCTTTCTTTTAAAAACCATCCTTGCCATAGACCACAGAATCACAGAATCATCGAGGTTGGAAAAGACCTCTGAGATCATCGAGTTCCGCCTTTGCTTGATCACCACACCGTCAACCAGACCAGAGCACTGAGTTCCTTGAACACCTGCAGGGATGGGGACTCACCACCTCCCTGGGCAGCCCTTTCCCAGGCTGGAAATTGCCAGGATTGAATGATAGGATGCTTGCCTGGCCAGTGAGAACTCTCTTCACTTGAGGTATTTAACCAAGGTTCACAGGTAACATTATCAAATGAGCAAAGGCCAGGATGGAGTAGATTATAGTGGGGGAAGTCCTGGCTAAAACAGGTTCTGGGAAATGTTGAGTGCAGACACTTGGGAGTCTCTCTGTGGAACCAACCAACACCTGGCCTGATCAGTCCAACGAGATCTTCCTCCCTTGTGTTCTCCCAAGTGCACCCAAAGGCTGCTTCCCAAGGCCCTGGGAAAGGGCTCCTCAGCTGGAGTCCAGCCCCACATCCACACGCCTGCCCTCCTAAGGAGCCAGCACCATAAGGTGAAGGAAATGGCAGGACAGTTGCTATCTAAAGCACACCATCACGCTTCCTTTTGAGTGGCAAGGCTGCTGCGCCCTGCTTCCTGCCCTCTTGGTGCTGGCCTGCATTTCAATCCAGGGAAAGAAGTCCCTAGGAATGAGGACAGGGAGGGAGAGCCCAGGTGGTTGTGTTCAAAAGCACCAAGAAATGAAAGGCTCCCCCTCCTCTCTCTCATGGTCTGTTTTCGGCATCCTCTGCACGGGCTTTGTCCTGCCCTCCCCCAGCTCTGGGAGAGGATGCAGTGAAAGGAGTTCCCGAAGCTCCGGGGTCCTGCTGTGCCCGTGAATCCCGCTGCTCTCCCGGTGACGTTCCGGGGCACGTCAGAAAGCTCAGCCAGCCACTGCCTTCCTCCTTAGAGGTTATTCAGCAGCACGGAGGGGTTTCCTTAAATGACTGCTCCAGGTCTCAATTAGCAACTTCTGAAGTGTGAAGGGGGTTTTTTTTCTGTTCCTTTCTGAAGGAGGGGATTTGTGTTACTGTCACCAAGGTCAGAGTCTTCATCCTTTCCCAGCAGAACCTGTGACTCTGCCCAGCCTCCTCCCACACCAAGGAGACACAGGTGTGTCCACTGCAGATTTTTCCAAGGAAAGCTTTGCCTCAGCAAAAGGTGACCCTGAAGACAATTCTCTCAGTCTGTATGATTTCACTTTAATCAAACAAATGCGATTCAGCCTCTTACGGGGACTGGCCTTTCCCAGGCATCTGGGGACACTGCAGGTGGGGTGTATCTGGTCCAGCTGCTCTGCTTGCACCAGTCGTTCAGGGCTCCTGTTATAGTCAGTGAGGAGAAGCAGGATTTTCCATGGTGTGAGTCATCCCATCTCTTTTAGACATCTCCATGAGGATGAGACAAACTGTGTTCCAGAAATGCCCACTTCACCTCTTTTTCCAGAAGCAGCTAACTCAGGTGTAAATGTCCGCTTTAGGTGTTTGCTTCCTATTTGTTTCCAAGCACAGATGCTTTCAAAGGAAATAGGAATTTTCTTCTCTCTCTCTTTCCTTTCCCTTTTTAAAAAATTCTCATCTACTGTTGCTTGGAAAATCTCTGGGTCACCTGTTGAATTCCAGCCTGTGAAACTTATGGGACTACCTCTCTGCCTTTTTCCCCTTCCTGATGTGGTATAGAAACCCCAAATCTGGGTGACTGGTTGCCATTTGGTCTCCTGGCATATTTGAAGAAATGGGTGATTGAGCTTTGATACAAGAACTGTGTTTCAGCTGGGGAAAAAAAAAAAGAAATCTTGTTTGCCTTGAAAGATTGTGTCTCTTTGACACACTGAATACGTAATTGCATTCTGTTACAAATTGGGGCACTGTACAAAAATAAATCGTGACTGTTCGGCAGTTGGTCTGCTCCTTTCTGTCCCTGTCTCTGTGGCAGACAACTGGACCCTGGTTGGGAGCCTGCTGAGCTTTAGGACAGGGTTTCCACCTTGTATTTACACATTATTATGGCCATGATTCGGTACTGGCCCTAAACCAAGGGGGCTACTCATGAGTTAAACCTTTTAATCAAGGGCTACTCGTGAGCTGGAGACTGGGCACGTGTTGGGAACTGCTGAATGAGGACCACCATGCAATTCCTCTTTTCCTTTCTGCTTACTGCTGTCAGTGTTTGTACTCCCCATGGATGCTGGGAAAGACATGTCCTTGCTCTCAGTCAGGAATGATATCACCTGCCCTTAGCAATGTTATTCCCTTTCCTGCTGAGCTGAGGCAATACTGTAACATGCCTAAACAGTGCATCCACAACAAGGAATGGCATCATCTTGCTTTCAAAACAAACCTGTGGTGGGTGGAATTAGCTATGCCAAATGATGCTGGGCTGGTTGATAATGATCAGCCAAGAAACTTCTTCAGCTATTCTGTCATTCACCTCTGGTCACCCTCGTTTTAGAGAGAGTAGAAGCTGGTTGTACTCTGGCTTCATACTGCCAAGACAAAGGAGAACTGCTGGTGTTTTTATATTTTTTTAGTCAAATGTTCATTTAAATGGATAATGAACCGGGGGGAAAAAGGGGGGCATTTCTGCATCACCTGATGTGATTGTACCTAATCTGTCTACTCAGTCTACCTTTGTGTCTGCCCTTAATGCAAATCTATCTGCTCCTGTGAACAACAAAAACCACAGAACACCTACCTGTAGTCTGTCCTATGCTCATGCAGACATAATATTTCCTTCCTAAGCTAAAAAATGTCTGAGTAAAGGGAAGAGCATTCACTTTGTGTACAGTTTGGGTGAGTTTTGCTGCCTTATCTTCTACACGTGCCCAGTTTATCAGAAATGTGTGAATAATTTCAAAGACACTGTCAGCACATCACATCACTGCCTGGGTGGTATGTAACATCATAAGTGAGTATGCACCTGGGTTATGGGGTGTGTTTTCCCCATATTTTGTGGAAAACCCACTCAAATGGTGAACCTTCTCTTAAAAAGAGAAGGCCGGAAGGCTGAAGAGAAGAAACTGGACAAGCAGCTGGTAAGTGAAATCTATAAAGAGAGCAGAGTGAGGCCTGGGAGACGGCAGGGGAGATTCGGAGCCTGAGCAGGGGAGGAAAGAATACAGGAATTAGGAGAGTAATTCACGGAATCAAAGCAGAAAGGCTGGTCTGACTCCGAGAAAGAATGGAGGAGGGGATGTTTAGGCAGGGAGGTGGAGATGGGATCACTGGGAGAGAGCTGAGGTTTTCCCTGAGACTTTTAGAGAAAAGCCTGAGGATGGGTGAGGACCAAGCCTGTAGAGTGCGGAGGTTACCCAGGGAAGCAATGATTTATATGGTGTTGTAGGACATTCAACGGCACGTGGGTGGCAGGGCCCAGTGATAACAGAAAGGCTGGCTTGTCTCCTGGAGGAGACAAGGCTAAACAGAGGCTGAAGGGTCAAAAGGAGAGCATATTCAAAGACTGGGAACTGGGCATTAGCTGGATGAAGGCAGGACTTGGGCCAGGCTGGTGCCTGGCAGAGCAATTGAGGGCACCTGGTGTGGTGCCTGGTGAATTGAGTGGTGACCACTCAGCTTGTGATACCTTAGCTGGAAGAGAGAGTGAGTGCAGCCAGCTGCAAGGCTGATGGCTCTGGCTCAGGAAAGGATGGCTGGAATGACAAGGACTTTGGCTCATCACAGGAGAGAACAGCCAGGGAGCCAAGAGGGAGAGAAAGAAGGGACTGAAACAAAGATGTTTGCTGACCTCTCATTCTTCTTCCCAAACCCTGGATGTCAAACCTGAAGAGGGCGTGCAGAAAAGCAGGTAATGCCTTGAGAAGACAGCACTCCTGGACACAGCCAACACAGTCTTCTGAAAAGTGCTGCCTAATTTCATTTTTTGGCTGTGTATAGCCTGGTGTTCAACATGTATGAAATACATAGAAGTGTATCTTCCAGGGTATCTAACGTCTATCTTAGAGTACATATAGTGCATTAATTCCCTTGAAGGAACCAGTCTGAATGTCAAACATCTTTTGTCCAAGAGGATGTTTTAGTAACAGAACTCTGTTGCAGCCTATTCTGCAAAGCTCTTGTCATGATGCTAAAACAGTGGCAGAAACCAAGAAGTAATGAGCTGTTCCTTTGGTTTGGCTACAGGTGGGAGTACTGGGATTTGACTAGCAGATGTGCTCTGGGGTTTTTTATTCAGCAGAATTTGGTGGTTTCTGTCCTTAAAGATACTGAGGATTGGGAAGGCTCAGTCTCTGGGAGTATCACACTCCCAGTTTCAGCGCCGAAAATGGAATATTCATTCATTTTCTCTCTTGCTGCTTTCCCACCTTTAAATGGACTTTTGTGAAGCTGGCTAAACCCCCATTGCACGTGCCCTGATCCATTCATGATGGGGAGTTTGGAAAAAGCTGTGAATTAATCATTTCCCGAGCAGGGCTGGAGCAGTGTGCAGCACACAAAGCCCAGTGTCTGTGGGTACAGAACAGGTCAGAGACCAAACAGCAGTGCACTGCCCGCCTTGTGAGCTGAGTGAGTAGGACATTGTGGAGCAGGCAATTAGAGAGTGTTTCTCAATGCAGACACATGAGGGTGATGAAGAAAGGCTGCACAGGTGGCCTTAATCACAGCATTTCCTAACTTTGGACTCCACACCTCCATCAACATTGTTTTAAGGGGTGTATTTTGTGCTCTAAGGAACTGATTCTGAAGAACATGGGTCAGCTCTACGAGGAAGATTTCTGTGGTGTGAGGGCAGGCTTTGCACAAAGGACCACCCTGCAGATGTGCCTCATGCAGGTGAGGCTGCAGGCACTGGTTAAGGAGCTGATACTTCCATAGGAAAGCCTCAATCAGGTGTCCTTTGGAATGTGAGCTAAGGAGAGAGAAAGGACTTGCTATTAAAGAAGATGGACCCCTCTTGCCGTGGTGTTTTCATCTGTCAGAGCCCTGAGGATCTGTTGTTGTTTAACTCCAGCCACCAACTCAGCCCCACTTGTTCACTCCCCCCACAGTGGGATGGGGGAAAGAATTGGAAGGGTAAAAGTGAGAAAACTGGGTTGAGATGAAGACAATTTAACAGGTAAAGCAAAAGCTGTGTGTGCCAGTGAAGCAAAACATGGAATTCATTCCCCACTTCCCATGGGCAGAGAGGTGTTCAGCCACATCCAGGAGAGCAGGGCTCCCTCACACTTCACAGGGACTTGGGAAGATGAACNAACGAATCACTCCAAACACCCTCCCTTCCTCCTTCTCCCCCCAGCTCTGTATGCTGAGCATGGCCCCACACGGTGTGGGCCATCCCGGGGGTCCTGGCTGTGTCCCCCCCAGCCTCCTCGTGCACCCCCAGCCCCCTGGCTGGGCTGAGGGGCAGGAAAGGCCTTGGCTCTGTGTGAGAGCTGCTCAGCAGCAGCTGAAACCCCCCTGTGTTATCAGCACTGTTTCCAGCACAAACCCAGAACACAGCCCCACGCCAGCCACTGCGAGGAAAATTAACTCTACCCCAGCCCAAAGCAGCCAAGGGCTCTTAACAATCCCTAAGGGCCCTGACCAGCCTCACCAGGAGCCTCCTGCCACACCCTGGTTCTGGAGCCTCATTTCAGCTCAGCCTGGGGCTTCCAGGCCCCTCCTGGCCTGAGGTTGAGGTGTGGCTGTGTCCAGCCCTGTCTCTTGGATAGCCCTGAGGTCTGTGCTGCAGGTAGTTTGTCTCCAGCCCTGCCCTCAGCCTCATCTCCTTCAGCTCTTGAGTACATCCTGTCCCTGGCTTATCCCCTCACTCTGCTGTGGGCTCTCCATGGACCTCCATAACCCCCCAGCTCTGTCTGGATCCTACAGGATGGTGCCTGTCACCGAGGGCACGGCCAGTCCCGGGGTCATCCTTGCACCCAGCTGCCCAGGCTCTAGGGAGCAGCCAGCCCTCTCTGCATCCTGAGACCCTCCACCGAAATGGGAGGAGGCACAAAACTCCTCTGAGTTTTTTAATGGGCTTTTCATCCTCAAACAGGGTCCTGCTTGTCCTGGTACTCTCTGAGAAAACCTTTTCATTAAGGTTGAGACAGCTGGGATATCAGGAGAAGACCAAGGAACCCTTCCCTGGAAGTGTCCAAGGCCAGGCTGGGGAGGGCTCTGAGCACCTTGGTCTAGTGAAAGGTGTCCCTGCCCATGGCAGGGGGTGGAATGAGATGCTCTTTACGGACCCTTCCAACCCAAAACATCCTATTCTCTGCTAGCTGGATGATGATCTCTGCTAGCTGGAGATGGAAAAGCAGGGGGCTCCCTGATTTTCCATCTCCCCTGGAGACTTTACTGCTAGGAGGCAAAAAGCTTCTCAAAGTCCTCTGTCAGAGTCAGAGAGAGCTGCTGGCTGCCCTGGGCAGGTGCATCAGGCACAATGCCTGCCTGTTTGCCAGTGTTCCTGCTCACTGGGCATAACACCATGGGTCAATATGTAACTTGGGGTAATGGTTTCAGATGACACCGAGAGCAGCAAGGAAACATCCCACACAAAGCTCTGTGTGTGGGAGCACAGTGGTTTTGGAGAGGAAGTGGGAGGTTTAGGCTGAGAATCCAACCTGCCCAAATACAGATATTTTGATCCTGCTGAGTCAAAACAGATTCAGGTTCTTGGAGGTCTGCAGATTAAGTAGTTTTCCTTTCTACTAAAGGAGTCTCTTCCCCTTTTCCAGGTTAATCTGCCAGAGCAGAGAGTATCAGAAATTCCCCCTGGAACAGTCTCAAATTGCTCTGGTCTGAAAAAGAGTGTTGGGACTCTTATAAGAGACCACCACATTCCCTTGTGATGGGAAGCCCTTGTGGGCAGCAGAAAGAGGCTTTTGCGTATCCTTAGAAAAGGACAGAACTCAGTGGAAGTGGGCTCAGAAATCTGCAACAAAATTTCAGAAATCTGCAATAGAATTTAGCCTTGGATATTTCATTCCAAAATAATTTTGAAATAAAAGAATAAATTGGATACACCTGACTGTGTCTTGCACTGTCTCCCTTCTCTTACCCCCTCCATCTGCCCTGTACCTGCCCTGGCATCATCCATCCATCAGTGCTCCTCCTCTAACTGAAGCCTCCATCACGGCTGTGGACCAGCTGGCATCAATCCTTCTGGCACAGCCCCAGCACAGCCATGGAACTTGCCAGGTTGAATTAGCTGCCTGTGTCTATTTAACTTTCACATTTTTTGTGATAGTGCATCATGCAGATAATTATTTTGTCTTTTTCTCTATCTACTCCAGAGCAATCATTTATGTCCAGTCCTTACGTATCTTCTCAGCTCATTGCTTTGGTCCTGTCAGTTCCTTTACTGGACCCCATCATCCTCTGAAGAAAAAAACTGTGTCTTTATAAAGCTCCTGGCAAGGTGACTCCCCTTGTCCTGACTGAGGACACCATAAAACAAACAAGGAGAAAATGAGCTTGACTTTCAATAGTCCTTGAAGCCTGTTTTTATAGCAATCCATTAGTTTATGCCAGTGTAAGGTGACACTGTCAGTCAGCTTTGCTTTGTGCTGGTGGCAAATTACGTGATGGTTCCTTGTTCTTATGATGCATCCTGAATCTTGTGATATTTGTTGCTTTCTGAATGCCTGGATGTTTGCAGTCACATGACAATCTGAGACGTCAGTTTTTATGCTGTTTCTACATGTCACAGTCCTGGGGAGATGGTTAAGCCCCTCCCCAGTGAACCTGAAAACAAAGATATTAGAACCTCGCAGTAGGCTGAGGTTTCTTTCTTTGCCTATTTTCTTGTCCTTTTCTAAGCAAAATACTTAAGTTGTTTTTTAATCTAATGTCACAGTTTGGGGAACTTTCAAGCATGTGAGATTGGTTATATTTTATTTAGATTGCAGCTCTGTTTGCCTGTATGTCCTCTTCAGGCTTGCTTTCTATGCTGACATTTAGACCACAAGCATTTTTTCCTCAGGCACAGTGAGTACAGAAGTTGGACGGGAAACTGATAAGCAGTCAGAGCACTCCTCATCTTTTCTTACCCAAAGTTTTCTAGGGAAAGAACTGCTCCACACCAAGGTTTTGGACAGCTTTGGAAAGTACTGCCCTGAGGTTCTCATGAGGTTGCTCTCCTCCCAGGCAACCTTGGATTTCCCCACACTCCACTCCCTGCTTCAATTTCTAGCTTTCCCAAGCATGGAAACTGGCAAATAATGGAAAAAAAGAGGCAGGGCTGCCCTTTCAGAAGACATTTTATAATGTCACTCTGTTTCCCTGCTCAGAGCCAGTAGGTGATGATGGTGTTTACAGGAAATGCCATGAGTAATTTGCAAAGCGAAAGCGTTGTGCTATCGGGTCGGGGCTTGTCTGACTGGAAAGTGTCCTGCTGTGTGGAACACGGGCTGGGCCAGCTGCCTCCAGAGGCTTGGAGAGGCCAGGGTGGGGAGCGAGGCCTGGGGACAAGGTTGCACAATGCTCCTTCCAATATTGGTGTAGAAAAGCAAGGACATTTGCAAATGGAGTGACCCTTCCATAAATTTGCCACCTTCCTGGGGGAGGCCATTTCTGGAGTCTTCTTCACCTTATTCTTTTGTGTATTCCCTCCAGGATGCAGCAGAGCACTAAAGCTTTTCCATCTCCCCATCCCAGCCCAAGAGCCTGCACCACTTATCTCCTGTAGGACTCAAAGTGCCTCCATCTGTCCCACCAAATTCTCTCCCTCAGTGCAAGTTCTTGTGTTCCTGCTGTCCGCACCAGGCTCTGTACTGCTGGAACTGCTCCTAGTTTAAAGCAAGCAAGCAACAGCCCCTCCGCTACTCTGCACCAGGGTCTCTGGCCTGAAGGAAGGCTGAAAAGTCCTGCAAAAATATGAGGAAGATCCGTCTTTGGTTCTTGAGCTCCACTGGTATTGAGCTCCACTTGGTATTGAGCTCCACTTGGTATTGAGCTCCACTGTAAAACTCTGGGGGACTTCTGTACAAGGAAGCTCCTCCTTAGTGGCTGATATTTGTCTGCGTGTCTCTTGGACAGGTCTGTGTGTCACACGTTGCTGCAGACCTACCTGTCTTCCCACACCAGGGATGCCTTCCTCCCACGAGCTTCTTGTGCACCCCCTGCCTGCTCCTCCGTGCTCTCAGGACTCCCACCAATTCCTCTTACCAAAGCCTCTCTTGCTGCCTGCTTCTCCCATCCCTCTTAATTTCTGCTCATCTGACAGCTTCATGTGCACATCTCCTTCCTCTCTCTCTTCCTTGTGTTCTCTTCCCTCTAATATCAAAATGTTTTATCTACTCCCATTTTTACGCAGGGGGCATTTGGACTTTTGTCTTCTGCCCCCTTTAATTCTGCTTGGGGATTAGACAGGAGAGCTCAAAGGCCTCAGCAGAAAAGGGAGATGTGGAGGTGAGGAGATCCCCCAAACATGATTAAAAGGATGTCTACACTGCAGTCTGCATGCCCTTGGCACAGGGAGGGCTCTAATGGTGCAGGACATGCCCTCTACCACAGGAGTCACTTGTACAGCCCCAGCTGAGCTGTAAAACACCAGAGGAGCAGGTCTCTTAGGAAGGAGCCTTGAGAGTCCTTGCCCGGGCCCAGATCCCTCACACCACTGGTGCTCAGCTCTTCTCCCAGGGCTTGGGACTGCAGGCTCAGGAGACGGGGCGAGGGGCAGCACTCCTTCTCCCAGTCTGGAATCAGAGTGGGTTTGGCATTTCTGTGGATTTACACGTGGGCTGAGAGGACCCCCCCCAGGCACTGTCTGAAAAGTAAGAGAGCCACAATGCTGAAAAGACTCAAATTCATGGGTCCTTTACAGGGGCCTGCAGAGTGCAGGCAGCCCTTAGTGACAGCGTGTGGCTGCTGCGCTCTCCAGGCAGTCCTGTTCCTGCTCCCAGGAACTGTGCCCTGCTGATTTTCCAACTCCTGAACATCTCAGGAGCTCTCTCTGCTCTGTTCCTCCCCCCCTGCATTTCCTTGAAATGCTCCACTTGTTTTTCAGAGTGCAAATCTAGGTTAGACAATGCAGTTTCTTCCCTGTAAGTGCTGGTACAAAAATGGAGGGGAACTGGGAGGGGGGTGGGAAGGAGAGAGGTATGGTGCAGTGTCTGTACATCTCCTTGTTTCACAGGATAATATCAGCCTAGTCAAGGGCTCTTACTCCCTCTGTGAGCAGGGTGGCTGACACTGAACCCAGCAGTGCCTCCAGCACCATCTGAGGAGTCGGAGCTGTGTTTCCATCTTGTGCCCCAGCAGGAATGCAGGACGTTGGCTGAGTGTAGTCCCCAGCATGCATCACCTTTCCATTGACAAACAGCATCTTCAGTTTGAAAAAAAACTAAATAAATCCCACCCTTAAGAAGCCTCAAGGGAATCACCCTGGATTTTAGAAATGGTGTGGTGCTGTAGCTGCTCTCACTCTTCACTTGCTCTTCACATTGCCTCATTTCTGCTGTGGTTCCCATGCCTGCTGTGCCTTTTTTCAGGCCACCACAGGTTTGGCAAAGCTGGGGACGTTGGACAAAGTGGGGACTGAAGCTGTTATTGAGGGAAGGCAGCAGAACGTGTGTCTGCTAGAGGGGTTTATTTAGCTGGGGAACTCCTTCTCAGTGGAGGGTAATCCTGTTCAGCAACACAGTGCTTTTCCTTTCCTTTCCCTTGCACACCTGATCCCTGCTGTCCCTGCTGTAACCACCTGCACTGCCATCAGTAGAGAATAACTGGGACCTGCCTCTGTGGGCAACCATTTCCTGAGTGCTGCATTTGCAGCTGGAGGCTCAGCTCCCCCTGTGACCACCCCTGTGCCCCTTCCTTTTCCACAGAATTTTGTCTCCCTTTTTGGTTCACTTTCAGTCTTGTCACTGCTTCAAGAAGATATTGAGGGGGAGGGTGATGAGTGCTAGGATGACAGCTCACTCCACATGGGATAGACAACTCTTGTGTTTGATTTCTCTCCTTGGACTCCAGACGTCACCCTGAAGCTGCACTGCCTAACCAGCCCATCCTCACTCACCTGGTTGGTTATCTCTGGCCAAATGTGTTATTTTGCGTCTGATTTTGCCAGGCTGAGCTGTGTCCCCTCTGATCCAGCACACTGCACACTGTGCTCTCTCTTGGCCTGTGTCATCACTTTCCATCAGCTCCACTTTCCAGCTCCTTGTCTGCTCGTGCAGGTGCACACCACTGAGAGACTGAGAACAGGAGCAGGTCTCAGAGCCAGGATCTGGAAGGAATGATCCTGCTGGGCAGCTGGCACAGCTGAGCATCAGGAAGGGGGTGTACGCCGCCCCTGGGGCAAGGGTGACTCTGGGTGCTCCTGGCATTTCTCCCTGATCTTTGCAGAAAGGAAGAGATAAAAGTAGCACATTTTGCACCTGTCCCAGCAGAATACTCATTGAATGCTCCCTCTTCATCCCAGGCTGTAGCAGCTTAGGGAGGTGGAGGAATATGGAGGCACTTGGAGCGATGTGGAAGGACGTGGAGGGAGATGGGGGCTGGCAGGTCTGGGGCAGGTGGGGAGCAGCATCCCGTGAGCAGGAGATCCCTGGTGAAGAACACCAGGTTTACCTGGGAAGAAGAAAGAATCATAGAATGGTTTGGGTGGGAAGGGACCTTGAAGATCATCCAGTTCCAACCCCCCTGCCATGGGCAGGGACGCCTCTCACTAGAATGAGTACAGTAAATGTGGCAGTGATGCACCTGCAGCCCAGGTGTCTGCAGTGGTGTGCTGGGCTGGGAACAGCTCTGCCTGGCGTGACAGCCAGGAACAGGGCTGAGAGCCCCTGTTCAGCTGGGGCTGTTGATTGGGCTGTCTCTGCACAGCTAAAGCAATATCCTGGAACAAACACAGCTTTCTCAGAAGAACGTGAGAAAATCTATGTTTTATTTTCTTCTGTTATTTTAGCCATAATCTTCCTTTGCCTGGGTGTAATATCTGTGGCATGTGTGACAAGTCAAGTGCCTCAGGCTTCTTCCCGCTTTGCTGCGGCACACAGCACATGAAAAAATGGGTATGAGCTTTGTCTCCTTAAATGTCTCCCTTTGGCTTCATTGAAAGAATTATAAATCATATTAGGTAGTGCTTATACTTCCATGGAAGATTTTGGTGTGGGGCTTTTTTTTCCCATCCAAGAAACATATTTGTACCAACCCCGCAGTTTGGTTAAATTCTCGAATATTTTCTTTCAGTCTCTCTCAGCCATAAGTATAACTATCTTGAACACCTGGATGCTTCCAGTTTCACTCTGTTGAGAGTTTCCTTATAGCTGGAAATATGTCCTCCAGTTTCTTCAGTTGCTCTGGCCACACTCTCTCCACTGAGCATGAGCACCTGCTCTTAATGAGCCCAGATATTTGAAATGCCTTTCATCTCATCCTAATTGCTTTTTTTGCCTGGTTCCATTTCAAACCCTGTTTTCTTCCAGATTCTCTTATTATCTGTTTATCTAATTCTTGTACTCCTTTCCCCGTTGTGGAAACGTGACTCATTGATAGAATCACAGAATCACAGAATGGTTTGGGTTGGAACAGACCTTAAAAAATCACTTCATCCAACCCCCCGCCACAGGCATCTGTTCAGGCTGGAGAAGAGGAGACTGAGGGGAGACCTCCTTGCAGTTACAACTTCCCTGTGAGGGGAAGAGCAAGGGCAGGCACTGGTCTCTGCTCTGTGCTGACCAGTGACAGGACCTGAGGGAATGGCCTGAAGCTGTGTCAGGGAGGTTTAGGTTGGATATTTGGAAAAGGTTCTTTCCCCAGAGGGTGGTTGGGCACTGGAACAGGCTCCCCAGCAGTGGTCACAGCACCAGCCTGGCAGAGCTCAAGGAGCATTTGGACAATGCCACCTTTCTTGGTTGAAAGCCCAGTTCATCTGGAGATCTCATGAGTCATTTCAGGCTCAAGAGTTGTGAAGGTCACGGGTCATTACAGCAGTGTCCTGCTTTGAGACTCCTGCAGGCTGCCTGCACCCCTGGAGCTGCACAGGAGGTGACAGACACGCTCCTCTCCCTTTGGCTAAGCCTGCTAGAACTGGAAAGATTTTGAATGTCTCTGAAGGAAGGAGCCTGATTCTTCCCCATGACCTGCTTCAAGCAACACCACAGCAACCAAATGGACCATGCTGTGTGAAAGGCAGAGTCACAGCAGTGTGAGTCAAACGTTCCCCTCTGGTGCGGGAGAGTTCGCCTAAAGAGCAAAACAAAGGCAAGTACATCAGCAGCTCAGAGTGGATGGTTTCTTGATTTCTTCATGGCAGAAGTCCAGAAGACTCTGACTGAGATCAAAAAGTAAATTGTCACCTGGAGGTCTGCGGAGGAGCAAAGAGATGTTGAAACCTCCCACCACTCCCGTCATCAAAAGCTTCAGTAGGTTTCTTTCCACGTGTGTTTTCACAGCCAGCCTTGATGACAGCAACCATCCAAAAGGCACATTATGTGTACCTTCTGTTGGCTGAACCAATTAAAATTGCTCTTCAATGTCACCAGGAGAACACACACAAAAAAAAGGAAAATTCAAGGAAGGAAAGAGAAGCAAGGACAGAGTCCCACCTAGGGAGCTGGCTAGTTTACTGCAAGGGACTATACTGACGTGCTTCAAGGTCACAAGTGTGACTTTAGATAAGGTTAGCAACAGCTAAAAATTTCTGCTGGTGGCTGCTCAGTGGCCTATATGAAGTTAATGGATAGTCTCTTGTAGCTGTTCAATTTAACTAGATAACTACTCTATGCTTAGTAAAAAAAAAAATCCCCAAAATAAAACTTTAAAAGTTGTTAGTGAGCTGATGTATGTGGAAATGAATAACAAAGTTCACTGCAATATTTTGTAATACTTTGTTGCATTATGATGTATTTAGACTTCTTCAATCCTGAACTTATGTCCTTGTTGTTGAATTGTGGAGCTTTAGGACAGAGTTGTTGGCAAAGGATATTTTGTATGTTTGTAGCACATGAAAATAAAAGGTTTGATTTGGTCAGTAAGGCATGGCTGCCATTACAGGTAACTTTAAATGAGCCATGAGGTAGCAGCAGTGTCCAAATTCTGTCCATCTTCCATACAACAGCCTCACAACTTCCTACAGCTTCCTAAGAACACCTTGTCTGGAGAGATGCAGCAGCTCTGTGTTCTGTACCTTTAGATGGGGAGATGCCAGTGCTGCTGGTGCAGGCCTGTGTCACAGCTTGGATGAGTCCTACGGTGCTGAGCTCTGGTTTTGCTGAGTTCACCGTATGAAAGGTGAAAGTAACAGCACCATTCAGTTTTGGCTTCCACTGACACTTTTAATTATTTTAAAATACTTCCCCAAACTTCTGTACTGCAGTAAATTTTTCGTTTGTTTGGCTTCAGTCAGCTTTGGGTAGGAGAAGTTACACATGCTGTTAGTATCAGACCTGTCAAATCTTCCATTTCTGTAAAGCAGGGTGAAAGAGGAGACTAAAACTGTTGTCCTTTGTTTTGTTTGTGATTGTATATATTCATCAACAAGGTCCTCAAAATCCATGTGTCCATGCCAAGTTCCCAGCGTGTGTCACCGCGAGGCCCAAGTGCCAGTGCCCTGATCCCCAAGGTATCCTTGTCCCCCCTCAGACAAGGATGTGAGGGGGTGATGTCTCCAGCAACACACAGAGAAAGGCTGGAGTACTCATCCCACTGCAGCTGGAGAAGGAAATTGCTATCACCATGCCAAAGCAAACAGCTAAAATATGAAAGTCAAGGAACTCAGTCAAATTAGTTTGACACAAAGACAGGATGGTGCCAATCAGACACAATTCTTTGGAGTGTTTTGCCTTGGTGGTTTTAATATTTTTTCTCGCCTTTCCCATCTTTTTGCTTGAAAACAGAAACTGTTTTGAAGGTCAACGCTCTGAGAGGCAGAACTGGTAGAGAAATCTCAAATAATTTCATAGTCATGCTCTGTTGCCCCCTCCTAGTGCTAAGAACTCCTGATGTAAAAAAATCCCCAAAGTCACAAATCAAGCATCCACTGGAGGTCCAGCATGTCCTTTGGTGGTTTTGTTTTTCAAGACTCCTGTCTGCATGTACTCACAACTGCATATTGCTTTCTGCATCCAGAAAATCTGACTTCCTCCTGTCTCCTCCTCCTCCTCCTCAGAGGACTGCTATGGTTTTATGTGGGGATGAGTGACACTTGTGACAGATGAGCTGCCAAAACATGGGGAAATCACAGGAGTCTGCAACACCAACAGTCACTTTGGTGTTTGCATGTCCCTGCTGGGGATGGCAGATATTTTGTATTTTGCCATCACTTTTCCTACACACACAATCCAAATGGATTCAGGAGGGGTGAACTTCTAGTGGTGTGGTTTTCCAGTGTTGTGTTGTTGTGACAGGGAGAAGCTGGACTCAGTTCTCATACGTCATGAAACATCATGTAGCTTGTCACAGGACCGTTTTCACACTTTGCTGCAGTGACCCCATTCCTAAATGGCTCGTGTACTTTTCCCTGTACTGTCAGGATCAATTCTTGCAAATCCATGCCATACCTTTCCCTGTGCTCCTCTGCTACCTACACAGAAAGTGCTACACAGTCATGCATAATTCATTCCCCTTAATTAAAATGTAAATTTATTGTCAGCTGCTTTGGGGTAATTAAAGCACCATTGTAGGAATAGGTTTAAATTCTGTATCTGGAGTTTGTTTTGCTACAACAGACGATGCTTTGTGCTGTTTGAAATGCTGAGATCCATCACCAAGTGGGACAGAACTGAACTTCCAGGGGAGGTCAGTCAGTCTGTGTGTGTCTAATACTCAACAGAGTGTGACTCCACTTTGCTATAAATGGAGCTGTTTTACTCTCAAGGTGTTACCTGCCTGCATTTCAGGCTTGGCATAGACAGGAAGAGCATTTGTAACTCTATTTCTACACCCAAAAAACCCAGACTATTTTATGGGCCTCTAGCTGATCTCCAGGAGCCTTCAGGAGGACGTTTGGTGGATTGCTGTGCTTACTGCAAACAATTGACTGACCAGTGTCTTGCAGGTTGGGCTTCATTCCTTACAGACCTTGAAGCCTCACATACCACTTGCTGTCCATTAAATAAATTATTAAGTACATGGGGGAAAAAAAAAGCGTATTCCACAAGGATGGGGTAATGACAGAGTGCTCAGTGGGGGCTTAGTTGTAATTGTTAGTGTTTCCCCCCTCCTCCCTCAAAGCAATAAAATCCTTAAATTAAAAAAGAATGTAGAGAAGGTGGTCTTGGGGTTGTGGATGAAGCACACAGAGCTCTTCATGAAAGAAAACTGTCAGGGGGAGAGAGAGAGAGAAAATTCCCAGCTCCACCATACAAAGAGTTATAGGGATTAGGAGTATTTCACCAGCAGGCTTTTGATTTTTTTCCCTCTAACAAAAACATGACCTCTCCCCTGCCTACACCCTGTCTCTGTCTCTGTCTCTGTCTGTCTCTCTCTCCCGTGGACAGGCAGACAGAAGGGCATTTCAGCTCCTGGGGAGAGCTTGGGACTGAACAGAAGTCTCTTGGATACGGAAGGAAAACGCTTTGCTTTGCCATTCCCCGAAGTCACATTATTCTTATGTTCATGCTACACATGACTCTCTTGGAAAATCTGGGATTCATTACCCACCTTCTGCCCTAACCTTCTGGCTTCGGAAGTGTGCAGGGAGTTTCAAGATTAGCTCCAAACTGCCACAGGAGACTGCAGTTTGCCGTGGGGCAGCCAGGTTGTGTGTGTGGCTCCTGGTGTCCCCAGGCCTGGCCCTGCTGCACCCCCCCAGCATCTCTTGGCCAAGCAGGGCGAGCAGAGCCGGGGCAGGAGTGGCCATGAGCTGCCTCACGGACCTCCTGGTTGGCAGCAATTTTGGAGGAGCCAGCTTGCAGCCATCCCCAGACCGCGGTGGGCTGGAGCAAGCAGAGTCTGACATTTATTTTCTAGGCCATGTTTTGACAGATCCTCAATTTGAATTAGGTTTTCTGTCGTTGTCCTTTCCCTGCAGGACAGGGGATCTACAAGAGCTCCTCTGCGGCAGGAGATGTCCAGAGCTGCGCGGGAGGCACTGCCTCCTCTCTTGGTCTCTCCTGGGTCTCCCCCAGAATTTGGGCGGCCAGGAGAGAGTCCAGGCAGGTTTTTGGCAGGCATGTGCACGCAGGGGTGTAAGGGACAGGGAAAGGAACGGCGTCAGCAGCGGGGCCCTCGCTCAGAGTCAGGGGCTGGTTTGAAATTCGGTCGCCGGAGCCGCCTGACGTCAATCCTGTCGCTGTAGGAAGTATCGAGTTAAACTGATAATTATCTGCAGCACGTGTACGAATTACCAACCTTTTGATGTTCAGGCTCATACGTTTTGAGTTAGCCAGCACATCTTAATCAGATTTTCTTTTCCTTTTAAATGAAGATTCGAAGCTTTCTTATCTCCCATTCCCTTCTCCTCCTTTGAACTTTTACTTCACTGAGATTTTCACGGACACAGCCTTTCCTCAGCCAGGTCTCACCAGCTCCCATCCACAAAGCCAGCTCAGCAAGGTAAAATGGCAAGTGTTGTTGGGTTTGCAGTCAGAAGTTTGATACAGCTTGAAAACAAGGAGCTCTTTGTCACTGCTTATCTTTCTGCAATATTAAAATTTATCTTATCAATATCACTGGGTAGTGGAAGGGAGAGAAAGAAAGAGGAGAAAAAAGGACCCTCAAAAGAGACTCTGGTGAGTTCAATAAAGGTCTGCCTTTCTTGAGCATGCACAATTTTCTCACTGGTGCAGGGAGTCTGCAGAAAGCAAACCCTAAAACTCATCAACGCTTGCAAAATTCAGTGTCTATGTCTTAACCACAAACACTTCACTTGCACCCCACCCGCCACAAAGCACAATAGCTCATTCTCTCTATGGCTCTCTGAATTTTTCACAGATATTAGTCAACATTTTTGTTTTATTATTACAGCTTTACTTTATTACTCTCCATTTTTTAATAAGGACAAATCACTCATGCTGCTTTAGCCCAGCTTTTTTTTTTTTTTAATTATTTATAACACAATCTGATGTAATAGCTGCATTTGTGACTGAACGGAGGAAGAAAAAAGGCTGCAAACAGTGTCATTTCAAAATTGTATCTGAAATGTTTCTTTGTCACTTTTAATGGCCTGTATCCCCCTGGGGGGTACAGGTGTTGGCCAGTGCTCACTGACCCTGCTGCAGCTCGGTCTGGGACAGGAAGCTTTCCCACTGCCCCACTCTGCAGCTCCCCTGGGCCTGTCCCATTTGTATCGTGCCTGTCATCTGCTCCTCCTGCAGGAGACTGGATGGGATCTCCACAGCCACTGAGCTCAGGTCTCTGCTGCAGCCACAGCCATCTCCTACCACCCTTTCCATAAACTTTGGGAGCTCCCAAGGTAGGGATTTGCTTCCTGCCCCTGCCAGGAGGCACACGCCTGCCTTGGAGGGTGGTGCCTGCAGTGGCCAACGCCACTGATGTGATGGAAGCTTCTCCCTGTTCCAAGCTTCAGGCCAGCCTCCACTCTCTGGGATAAAGAGTGGCTGCAGGTTGGATGCTGCCTGCTGCCTGCCCTGAGGTGCCCGTGGCCACCACGAGCCATTCACATGGCCTGGGAGAGGGGCTGGGCAGAGCCCCGACATCGGGAACGGTGGCTGAGCACACACAGTGGCTTGGCAGGATTATCCCACAGGCGGGCTGGAGTGATTTCTTGGGTGGATTATTCCCAAAGCCACAGGGAGAGGATGCCATTCCAAGGGTCTCAGACAAAGCACTCACAGGGCTGTTTCTCCGTCTGTTTGCCCACCAGTAGCCAAAGGGCTCGTTCAAAGCCACACGCTGCTCAGCATCCTGATGACCCTCAGTGCCCACCTGCCTGTTGCCAGGGGGAAGGAGAGGCTGATTTTCGGAGCTGAGAAGAGCTTTCAGAGGATGGCTGCATTTCATAAGGCTCCTGAGCCCTCCGAACAGCGTTGTCAAGGGAGCAGGCAGTGAGCTGACAACTTTTGGGTCAGTCCCAGAACAGCTTGCCAGGGAAGCCTGTCAAGCCCCAGTAATCGGGTTTGATTTAAACCTTTCTCCTTCTCATCACCCTTTCTGGATTAAGTCATCTCCACCAAATAAGAAAGAGACTGCATTGGGAGAGGCACAGACAACCTCTTGTATGGGTGTTGGGGAGAGGAAGGGAAAGATAAGCAAACTACCATCACGTTTGGGTCTTATCATCTCCATCCCAATTTTGCCGCTCCATTGGAGTCACAAGATAACAATAATCTACAAGCCAGCAGCTTTTGAGCCCACTTATTCTCCTCTGGTCAGCTGTGTGGTGAATGTTTAGAGTTATTTCCTTGGGCTCTCAGGAGCTGTGCTGGCTGCTGGGGGGTTTTTGACATGAACCCTGACATTTAGGGATTTTATGTACTGAGGGAAGCGACCTCACAGGGCATTTTTTCTAGATTTCACTCTCTGTTTCTCACACTGAAAAAATGCAGCTCTTTACCTGAGGCTACAAGCTTGCACAGGCTTCCCTCGTGAGTAAGCAGCACCCTGGTTTGTGACACAGAGCTTTGTGTGTGCTGCAAGGGCACGAGTACACGGGGCAGCTGGTAGGGTTACCCGGCCCTGCTGTCTTCTCTCGGTGTGTCCCAGTGCTGGGACAGAGGGGAAAATGTCAGCGTGGTGCTGCCTTGCTCAGGGCCTCGGAGGAGCAGGAGGGCGGGTGGGAAAAGTTATCGCAGCAAAGAGCTGGCAAAAGTTAGCTGGAAAAGTCAACAAGCACCACCTTTGCAGCTGGTGCCACTCAGAGAAGAGTGGGTTTGTGGCGTCAAGGTGAAAGAAAGGGGACCTAAACTCCTGGTGGGGGGCAGGAAAAAAAAGAAGGAGGCTTTCTTTGCAACGTGTAGGAGAAGGGGAGGGTTTTTTCTCCCCAGCTCAGCGCTCACCCTGTGAGTGTGAGGGAGAGGTCGCTGTGCAATGCATGTGATCCTGCAGAATAAGAAGGATCACCGAAGGGGTGACGCAGGAAAAGGAGGATTACTCTGCATGTGATGGCAGAAGGAGGATGGAGGAGCATTCCTGCAAGGGGTGTATGGATGGGGATTACCAAGGGATTTTCTTGGGGATCTAGGTATAACGAAGGAACTCCACCCTCTACCTTGCACTTGGGGTAAGCGAAGGGTCAGAAGCCATCACATGGGTGTTGAAGTCCTGATGGCTTTCTGTCACCCTCTGAAGCATTTGTTGCTTACCCAGTGGACACAACTACTGCCAGGTTTCACTGACTTTTGAAGAGCCAATGCCATTTCCAAATCTCTTGTGGAAAAGAAGAAAATTAGGCCATTTTTGTGTAAGCCAAGTGTCTGTCTCCACTGAAACTACTTAAACAGTCAGGACACTTCCTTCTGTGTAGTCAAAATACAGTTTCCCATCCATAGAGGATTTCATAAACCAAAGAGTGAGCAGTACTCAGAGGCTGACACACCTCAGTGCAAGAGGCTCTAAAACCTGCTGAGTTAATGGGAAGTGCTTCCATTCATTTTGCACTGTACAGACCCAGAAGTGATGCCCTGTTGTGCTCATGCACTTTCAGGCCAGTGTTGCCGCTTTGTAACAAGCTGAAAAGTTCACAAATCCACATATCCACAAAAATTAGATAATATGTTTTTTTGGGACCACAGTCAGCAGGATGACATCTCTCATGGCAGAAGAGGATGATGTGGCAAGTTCACTTTAACTGAGACTCCTTTACTAGTAGTAACATCATTCCACAGCTGTGAGAGGAAGGCTAAAGTCTGGCTGCAAGTGAGCCTTTAGAAGTAGCAGCCTCTGTGGACAGTCCAGCAAAAATGGCTGAGTTTTGGCACACTTACGACATTTTGACAGTGAATAATTGCTGTTATTTACATAACACCCACGCGCAAACCGTGAATGTTTGGCTCTCTGACCTCAGCCACGGCCACAGAGATCTGCAGTAGGTGCTCTTCTCGTCCTCCCTGTCACAGAGCTCCCTTCCCTGGTCTGGGCAAGGGGGAGCAGAGCTGCAAGTGATGGCAGGGGCAGGGATAGGCTCAGCTCAAGGCAGGGAAGCAACGCTGGCAAGAAGCCAGACTGCAGAAAACACAGGGGAAAACCACGACTCAAGGAATGGAAGAGAGAGAGAAGAACCAAAGGATAATTGCAGGCAGGGAGTCTGCGCTGTTTGCCAGAGCAGAGGTGAGAGCAGCCTTTGTGTTGTAGGTACAGACTGTTTGCTATCTCCACATCCTTCCACAGAGGACACAGCACAATGCCTGCGATGACAGTTGTACTGGCAAAGCAAGGGACAGAAAATCAGCAAACACTGAAGGGGAATTACCAATAGAGGATCAAAGACCAGGAGGGAAAGAACAGGCAGAGAAAGCTAGGAGAAAAACTGAATAGCAGTTGAAATAAAAAAGCTTTAACAGAAAAAATAAAAGTTACATTCTTCGTAAGGGTAAGACTTGTTTTCCCCAGTGCCTTCCCTTGTCCCCATTGCACATCTTTCACGTTCTGCACAGTCTTTGTCCTTCCCTGCACTCAACTCTTCCCCTCTCCTGGTGCCAGGCCTTGTCTAAAGTCCCTCACTGTACCCTGCTTGCCATTTCCTTTCTGTCTCCTCATTCAGCATCCCCTCTGTTCTTGTCCATCCTGTGCCCCCAACCACCTGCAATCAGCACTTCCACCCACCCCAGGTCATGCCCCTGCCAGGAGCTACCCCTGTCTGCCCTGCCTCCTTTCCCGAGAGCCAATCCATATCCCTGCTGCTCTGTTCTTTCCTGTTCAGTCCCCCTCCAGCTTCAGACCCTCCGAATCCCTCGTGCCTCTGGGATTCCAAGCTGAGGCAGCTGTGAATAAGGGGATGTTCTCCCTGTTGCACAGAGATGCAGAAACCCAGGTCTGCTGGTACACAGTGTTCTACCTGGGAGTTCAGAATCCTTAGTCCCTCAGGTGTACCTGTCACTGCGGTGATTGACACCTGCCAGTGTGACTGACTCAGAGGGAGATGCCAGCTCCATCACCTGCTGTAGCCTCAGCCCAGCTCAAACCCAGTCTCTTCCCAAGCTGTGGATGCTGCCTGCGTGTCTGTCCTCGGCCCAGTAGGGCAGCAGCCAGCCACTCCCCTTTCCCTCTGTGAGAAGCCATGGAGCAGGGATGCAGGGCTCATCCCTGATCCAGCCATCCCTGCAGCCAAAGCTGGAAATAGCCACCTCCCAATTGACAGGCCAGTTTTTACAGGGAGCCCAGGGACTCTGCATCAGTTCTGGCAAAGCACTTGCTCCGCTCTTCCCTCTGGGCTCTGGTGGAAGGGTCACAGCACGCCGGGAATCCTCCTCCCTGTGGCGCAGCTGCACGGGGCACACCGGGACAGGCAGGGAGCTCCACCACGTCAGGAGGTGAGGTGCTGGCAGGACAGATGACAGCAGGATTATCCCTCTGCCTGCCAGCAAGGGTGAAACTGGACAGCTGGGAAGCAAGTGAACCCTGCTGCAGCGGGCAAGAATGCTTACTTTTAAACTAAGCGGAAAGGTAAAGGGCTGTCACCATGTCTCTTGCAGATGAGTTGCCACCCAGGCCCGAGATGTCTTTTGGGACCTTGGGAATGGCACTTTACTGTTTCACACTACTTATCCACCCGAGACTGAGCAGATCAGGATTTACTTTCCTTTTAGTGCCCTTCACCCCCCCTCACAGAGCAGTTGCCCTCCACTGCTGCCCGTGTGAGAGGGAATGTCAGAGCGGCCGGACACCACCTTCCTGGAGCCGTCACACACGGCTGTGGTGGCGGGATGGGAACCAGGAGAGAAGTGTGCCATTGTTTCTGTCCTCATTGCTCGGGAGCAAAATCAAGAGCAGGCCCACAGATGGGACCTGGGAAGCAGGAAGCCCAGCAGGAGTGACCAGCTGAGCACTCCCTGGCTCTCCAGAGGGCTTGGCAACAAGCTCTCTGTTGCTGTGGCTCTGCTGTGGCTCGTACCCATGCGAGCTGGTTTAAGGCCAGCCCGGGTATTATGTATTAGTGCTTCAGTTATAGCACAAACAATCAGGCTGATCCAGCTAAGGTAAAGCAACTTTCGTTTGCAGCCCTGGATAAAACACCTCCCTTAGCCAATTTGCAAGAGCACCTGCCTGCGCTTGGCTTTCCTACACTTCTGCCAGTGAACTAGGAGCAAAGTGAAGTCTCTTTAGGTGCTGGTACTATGAACAGCAAAGAGATACAAGGAGAGGGATGCCTGAACTCCCACCGACCTCTCTTTGTTTACCCTTAAAGAGAAACTCCTGCCCTTCAGGCTGTAAGTGGACTCTTATGTCAACGAACCAAAACCCACAAGCCTTGCTCAAACAAATCTCAGGTGGCAACTACAATCACACCTCTGTGTGAGGATGTGCTCCAGCGTTTGGCCAACAGTGTTAGATACACAGGTAAATCTGCTAACAGTGAGAAGGGGAGGTAATTTGTTGTGGGGATTTGGGATTCTAGCCACAGTGGCTTGAACAGAGACTCTGAGCCATCCCTGCTTAATTAGGAACACAGCTGGGTTTTGTCAAGGCAGGTAGCTTCTCTGATGTCTGCTAATGGACTAAATTGCGTTTGTTTAGAGGATTTTTGGTCTCCCTGACTGCTTGGAATAAGAACTAGAGTGGGCCCTGCCATGAGCAGCTCTCTCTCCCAGTAACTCATCCAGGGACTAGAGTTGTTGCCCCCTGCCAGCATCCTCTGGCTGCTGGGTGTGTATTTCCCATTACAGTTTCCTCCTTAGCCAGAACTTGGTCTGATCCCTTATCTTGATCCTACAGCCTGGGGTTGACCACACAACTCTGGGAAAACCCAGGAATGCAATCTGTTTGAAGGTCTTTGCTCCAGCTGCCCAAGCATAAGCACTGGCACCTTCAAAGGAGCACCCATG
Organism: Atrichornis clamosus; assembly: GCA_013400975.1. NCBI lineage: Eukaryota > Metazoa > Chordata > Aves > Passeriformes > Menuridae > Atrichornis > Atrichornis clamosus. The sequence goes on along the minus strand of WBMZ01012201.1, from coordinate 28,870 downwards.
CCTTAACACAGGGAGAAAACCACAAAAGAAATGGCAGATGCCGGAGCCTTGCTCCATACTGCATCCCACTGAGGTGTGTCCCATGCTGTCACAAGCATTCCCGATGAAAAATTGAAGCAGCAACTGAAGCTGCAGTGATGAAGTGAAAACACCTGCCTGCTGAGAAATGTTAAAGCCCCCAGATTTATCTGGGAGCCATTTGGAGACAGGGTCATTTGTTTTTCCTGGCTTCCTGCCAGCTTGTCCTTCTTCTGTGAGACCTCTGCCTTTGAGGTGCCTGGTGCCCTCTGACTCTGCAGCTCTCCGGGCTCCAGATGGCCCAAGGCAAAAATTAAAACTGGGGAGATTTCAGGAACTTGCCTCCTCTGGTCTGACAGGAGCTGACAACAGTCAGCTGCCGAGCCAGGAGCTGAACTCCAGCTCTCTTGCTTCCTTTAGCTACTGTGCTGTGTGATGTTATTAGACTTGTTGCTCCCAAAAGCATTGCTTTTAGGATCAGCTCCAGAATGACTGCAAAATAAAGGCAGCTTACAATCCAGGCATAATTCCTAAGGTTTCTAACCCTCTCAGAGCAGTTGAATAACGAGAGCAAGAAGCAGAAACCATCTGGAACAAATCCTCCAGCCTCTGGCATGCGGTGTGTGATACTCCCGTGTGACCTGAAAGCCTGTCCAGTGCTACTTCACCTACCCAAAACTTTTTCCTGGATGTCCTTATGGGTGGGAAAGCTGTGCCTACCTAGTGCAACCAGAAAAAGACTTCAGAAGAGGTGCAGATCCAGTCCTTGGCAAGTTTTTCAGCCCAAGGGCTTCCTGGGATGTTCTCTTCAACTTCTGCCAGGCATTGTGCACAAAAATGCAGAAAAATCTCCTGTTCTGCATATACTGTCCAGGAAAATTGGGAAGGCTCAATCTAAACTGTGTCCAGGGGAAAACCATGCTAGCAATCACTCAACAAGGCTGAATGTCCTTGGCAGCTATTAATTATTATCAGTCATTTACTTCAGCAAAGTGTGTGTGAGAGGCTTTCAGATGTAGCATTCCGCAGTCCCCGCGCAAGCTGTTATTGATTTGGCACATGAAAACGAGGGTGATAAGTTTGTGTTTGGAGTGAGCTGGAAGGACATGAATAAAACCCTACAGTCAGGAAAGCATGTGTTTGGTTTTGAAGGACGTGTTACTTTTTGCTTGTTCAGTTTAACCATTCTTTGCTGTCAAGGTCTCTTTCCTACTTTTGGGAGAGGATTGATTGATGGGGAAGGGATCTTACTTTTGACGTATTTCATGGAGGAAACTAGAATTAGTGGTTGCTGAATGCTGGCAAGGCATTTATGGATTTAGATTCAGTCCTTTCGTGACCGTTTTCTGAGAGCCCTTGGCAAAGTTTGTCTCTGTATATTTTCCCCTTGGTTCCCAGGGTCCTTAGTGGTGGGACAGGAGCTCATGGCAGCCGCACAGAAATGCACGAGGCTGGTGGATCTCTAACAGGACGAAAAGCAGGGATCTTACTGGCTGCTATCCTGAAGATCTCTGGCACTATGGTACGTTTCTCAGTTTCCCAGCACAGCAGAAAGTTGAACCACCCTCATTTACACAATAGCCTAAACCAAGCTTGTGATTTGCCTTTAATTTGCAGTTTGCTTCCCGCTCTCTCCTGCTTCTTTCCCTCCTCCTTTTGTGTTCCTCGTTCACACTGTAATCAGAGGTGGGTTAACATAATGCAAGTGTGATTCAGGTTTCAGCAACTGCCACCATCTGTGGTGATTCAGAGAAGATGCAGCAGGCAGGAATGGCTCAAAGGGAGGTGGTTTTCCCTTTAGAGGATTTAAGCGTGAGGGATTCACACAGCCTGCTTCAGGCAGTCAGCTGAGGTGCCTGCACATTTAGGGGGATGAACTCCGCGAGTAGATGCTGGACAGAAGCAGATACCTCCAGATGTGGTTTAAAGCTGCTGCACGCTGATAGTTAAGGTTGCAAGGTAAGAAACCTGCTCACCCTCTCCCTGGCACCTGCCTGGCCCTCACATGCACACCATACAAAGGAAATATGTGTGCTAACAAACTGATTACTGCTATGGGATATTCCTAGGCAGTAGCTGCTGCTGATACATCCCTGCTGCTGGCATATTCATGCTGTCAGGGTGGTCCCTGGCTTGGATCCACTCCCTAGAAGTACTCCCAAGTGGTTTGGGAGTTGGTGGGAGCCAGTGGACGTTTCCGTCAGGCATTTTGCAGAGGCCATGTCGAGTTGCAGGGTGAACCAGCCTGGCTGTGGCTGCTCCCTGGCAGCTGCCTGGGGAAGGGTCTCAGGGAAGTTTGATGTCCAAGCATAGACAGAGCCTATTTCTCTGGGGTTTCTCTTCACTTTCTTCCTCTCCTGTGCCAGAAGAGCCCTGCAAAAGCCCAGCAGATGGCACTCCACCATGAATTTACACTGAAAAGCCCCTCATAAATAACCTGGCCCTTCTCTGGGGAAGCAGTGTGGTGGGACAGGGCTGCCCTGCTTACCCAGATCCCACAGGGAGCCGGCTGCTGCTGTCAGGGCAAAGCCATGCCCCAAAGTCTGGGCATGAACTGGAGGAGTTTGAGTAAAACTCCTTCATTCATATGTGTATTCATATCCGTATATATGCATGCCTACCCACTACCTTTGTTTAGTTGTCTTTTTCTGAGCTAATTCCCTCAGACAACTCTCCCTTTTTGTCACTTCTGTTGGCTTTTCACCCAACTCCACGCAGCAGTAGATGCTTGCAAGGACAAGTTGTAGCCTCCTCTGGTACCAGATGAAGCCCAGAGCTCAGCTGTTCTCCTGCAGATGGTTGAGCTCCTTGGTAAGCTGGGGCATTCCTGGTTTGCCATAAGCAAGCTGACATCTTCAGGCTTGGGAAGTGGAAAGTTCCTGCTTGGCAGCAAACGGCTGCTCCCAGGGTCGGTGTCTGCACACAGGCTCCTCGTCTGAAACTGGAGTGGGCTCAGGGCAGATAATGTGGCATTACAGGACTGCTGAGCCAACAACCACAGCTTCCTACCAAGCATTTTAGCTCTCCCTAAGTGGCTTTGGATTTCGTCTGTCTCCTTTTTTCCCTCTGACATTTCAAAAATGTTCAGACTGCTCAAAATTTGTGCTGCAGTTTTGAAACAGCTGCCTCTGTGATGCCAGTTTCTCTCTTAAGGGCACAAGATGCCCCATCCCTGGCAGTGCTCAAGGCTGGGTTGGATGGCAGTGCTTGCCCTGATCTTTGCTGGGTTGTCCATTTACCCCCATCTCCAGTCAGAGGCAGCAAATCTGTTTCCTGAAGAACCTGAACTGGCAGCTGCAGGTGTCTAATCTTGGAGGAAAAAGGGCAGCAAGGAAAAAGAAAGACAAAGGGAGAGAGACAACCCAGCTCTTTCCTGGAAGAGCTGCCACGAGCATTGGGACCTCCCCTTTGCTCTCTGAAAGTTAGCCAGTTCATAAGGACCATTAATACGTCTGAGAGCATCTTAGAAGGTGAAATCCCTTCCTTCCCCTCTCTCCAGCTCTGGTGGTTGCTGTTTGTCCTCTGGTTTGCCGGCTGGTACCTCATGTGGTCTGTCCTCATCAGTCCCAGCCCGCAGAGTTCAGCTCTCCCCTCTTTAACAGGCAGAGTTTGGCCTCTGGCTGCTTCCTTGGCTCTTTCCATTACAGACTTTGTTTCTGCTACATCTGAATTTCACCAGAAGTGAGCAGTTTGAACTGAAATTGCCTGTGTATCCCTTTGGGTTTTCAGTTGAAACATTTCTAGTGTTTCCATTGGGAACAGCCAGCTGTGCTGGGAAGGGAAAGGCTGAGAAATAGAGGGACTGGAGAAGGGGATTGGACATGGAAGGAGAGAGGTTTGCAAGAGGCAGGGGAGAGGGTGTAGGTGCTGAGGTCTTGACTGAGCATCATGCTTCAGTTCCTGCCAGAATTGTGGAAAAGTGGAGAGAGGTGGTGCAGCAGAAGCAGAGAAGCTTCAGCCCCAGCCCACCCTCCTTGAGTAGACATTTCCCTGCAACAGCCCTGAGGGTAAAGTCACCAGAGCTGCCCAGAGTGGGGCAGGGGGAAAGCTGCTGAGCTGTTCAGGATGGCCTGCTGCCTCCCTCCTTGGTGTCTGTGTGTGCTGGGGCCACGGCCAGGCACGATGGGAGGTTGGGACGTGGCTCCTTCCGAGTAACCCTGGCTGGCACAGAGCTATAGGTAATTACGTGGGGCTTGCAGAGTACAGAATTTGAGGTATTTTCTCCTCCCTGGGCTCGCTCCAGCCTGCATTCACATGCACACAGCACTGACCTCAGGGCTTAGCTCAGTGAAGGCACTACCAAGTATGCAATTCCCCTTCCTTGGGGTACAGGGTAAGTATGGCTCATGTACAGCCAAAAGAGTGGCTTCTCCAGGCTTCTCCTCCTGCTGGGTCTGTATTGCTGGAAGGAATCTCCTGGGACATCTGCCTGCAATGGGAGAGAGAAAGTAACTCTCCTTATGCGTGTGGTACCCTTGAAAGTTGTCTGGGCAAACAAATGAGCACAGAGAAGTGACCCTCTCAGCTGGGGCAGAGCTGCAAATCAGGTCAGTCTGGAGCAAGAGCAAATACTTCTCTGGTGGGTGCAGCTTTCCTTGTGACGTAACTTCTGTGGGTGTGCAAACACTTTCATCTGCAGGACTGTCATTCCAGTGCCTTTATTGGAAGTTACATTTCTGCTTAAAGTTAGAAAAAAGAGCCACTGGACTTGATTAATAGGGGCACAAGACTGACTCATGTCTACGGGATTTTTTTTTGCTTTAGAGGGTGAAGGAAAAGAGTCTTGTTCTGTAAGTATCATCCAACTGACCCAAAGCGTCCAAAACCTGATAGAAATTAAAAAAAAAAAAAAGAAATTTTATATATAATAATTTTTTGTTCTTGCCATTTCCACCAGCTGACTTTCAAACCTAAAGCAAAGGCTGCACTTCCATCCCAGGCTGTGATGCCAGCACTGGGTATTGCTGTGATAAGCAGTTCCTAATTTAACCAAAAGAGAGGACACAATAGCACAGAGACAAAGCGACAAAATGTGCAGTTTTTACTTCAGCGTTTCATTCCTGCAATTCCTCACGCCGGCTTGTTTTCTATTTTTTTTTTTTTTTCTTCCCAACTCTCCTCTTTTAACTTTCACCTTGGAGCTGGAGGGCTGGCTCAGCCCAGCCTCCCGTAGTTGCTGTGTGCCCGCAAAACCGACAGCCTCGGGAACCCGCCTGGCTTGGAAACACATTTTTGCTGAAACCCTGCAATTTCTAGGTCTCCCCCTCCACGCCATCCTCCAACATCACCCCTCGATGGATGCCCACAGAAACCCTTTGTCTTTCCAGCCCCCTCGGGCTCCCGAGGCAGGTGCCCGGATTTCCAGGGAGCAGCCGGGCTGTGGAAGGCGATAAGCCCTTGGCGTTATCTCCCCGGCAGGGGCAGCAGCCGGCGAGAACAGCGTGTCCTTGACCCGGGCAGGTGCTGGGCACGCCAGGCTGCCGGCAGCTGGGCTGGGGAATGCCTTCCCAAATCCTACAGGAGCAGCACAAGTGCCCCCTCAGGCAGCAGAGGGGCTTCAGCCCCCAGCTGGCTGCCACCCGACTGGGTCAGCGTTTGGGATGAGGCCACCTGACATCCCCGACGCCTGGATGTCTGACAGGGGACACGGAGATACAGCACAGGATGGGCACAAGCAGCACTGCCGGGCTCTTCATTTTCTTCTTATTTCCCCCCCTCCTCGTCTGTTTTCCTGAAAAATAAAAGCACTTTAATTGTGTGAGTTGCCATCTGGAAGTCAGGCCGTTGTGAACAATGAGCTTAGGTTGTAATTATATTTATTCTGAGTAGGTTTCTTCTTGCAACTGGTTTTAATGCCTTGGGCCTCCCTGGTACGTTCAGCTACAGGAGCAGAGTTAATTGGAGGTGTCTGGCTCAAATACTAAAAGTTACTTGAAACCTGCAATTTCGGACAGATTAAAGAAATCTGTGAAAGCACTCAAATAAACCACAGATCCTGAAGCATACCCACAGTACAACTTCTATTAGCTTGAAGTAGACCACAGACATGGAAAAATGCTTTCAATGAATATTGCCTGTGGAAAAAGCTAAACATTTGTGATTTACAAAATACCCATGGCAATGCACTGAGCTGTCAGCCATGGCACAGTCTTGCCTTCCTTGCTAAAGCCACTGAGCTATGGTTTACAGCATCTATGGGTAGATTTTGCAGTATAAAGAATTATCTTTAATATCTTTAATATTTTTAGAAGAACCCTAACCAAGAAACATCCTTTCCTCTCTCTCTAACCCCTCACACCAGCCCTCTCACTCCTCTTCTGTCCCAAGCCCATCTTCTGGAGATCACTCCTCTGTGCACTCCCCTGCGGGCTGTGATGAAGTTAGAATGATTGCATTTATTTCCAGACATGGTTGGAGGAGCACCAGCATATTTCTTCTTGACCACTTATCCCTCCATTGCCACCACATCCTCTGAGTTAGAGACAGGCAGGCACCTCGCGTCGCTCCCTCCCTGAGATGAGCCACGGAGTTGCCAGGAGCTGTGAAGAGGGAGGGACTGGGAGGCAGCTGAGCATGGTCTGGGCTTGTGACATGGTGCCTGGACTCAGTCCCGAAGTTTAGTGTGGGAAGGGCTTTCCCTGCCCAGCAGAGACACAGCAAATGTCCCCCTCCGTTCTGGCATGAGGCTGTGAAGATGACGGGAGTCGCTGAGGGACGAGGGGAAAGGAGAATAAAGACAACTTGCTTAAAACCAGTTGTCACATTGGAGGGAACAGCTGGCAAGTCGGTGTGTGATTAAGATTGATCCGGACCCCATGTGGGAATGATGTCTGCCAGGGAGGAGACACATGCCTGGGCTCTGTGGGCTGACAGGCCACAGGCTCAGAGGAGACCATCTTGCTTTTGTCCCACATCTCCCTGAGTTTTGTATACGCTGCTTTTTGTGGTTGGGGTTAAAGAACAAAAGAGAGCTTTCTAAACACAGGGTTTGTTCAACATGTTCATTTCATGTTCCTGGGATGCTGAGTTGGCTGGGCTGTGCTGAGGTCAAGAAGTGAAGCTAGTTTGGGTGGTGCATCAGAATTTATCAGTAAAATAGGGACGAATGTCCTGGCAATGAAGAGCCCATTTCAGTTCCATTGCTGAAGGCTTTTCCTGGGAAAAATTCTACTTCCAGAGCCTGAATAGAAAGCACCAACTCAGAAGAGGAAAGCAACCAGAGTAGGGGAGACCAAACGTCCCTTTTAATATCTTGTCAGCAAATACTGTGTGTTCAGAGACATGGTATGAGACACAGCGAAAAACCAGAGTGTCATCCACAAATCTGCAGTTTTCTCTTTTGCATCTCACCATGACCTGTGAGAAGGAAATTTTACCTTTGGGAAGGACTGCTGCCATGTATCAGGGCCTGGAGGAGCAGAGAAAGGAAGTGCAAAGGGAGCAGATGAGTCGCTGATATGCTTGTGAAATGAAAACTAATTATGAAAGATATGTGAGGTGAGGGGAGAAGGAAGGAAGGAAGGAAGGAAGGAAGGAAGGAAGGGAGGGAGGGAGGGAGGGAAAAAAGAGAGGAAGAGAAGAGGAGAGGCATAGATGGAGAGAAAGAAGGAGAGAAAGAGAGAAAGAGATAGAAGGAGAAAGAGAAAGAAAGAGAGAAAGAGAGAAAGAGAGAAAGAAAGAGAGAAAGAAAGAAAGAGAGAAAGAGAAAGAGAGAGAGAGAGAAAGAGAGAAAGAGAGAAAGAAAGAAAGAGAGAAAAAAAGAGAGAGAGAAAGAGAGAAAGAGAGAAAAGAAAGAAAGAAAGAAAGAAAGAAAGAAAGAAAGAAAGGAAAGAAAGAAAGAAAGAAAGAGAGGAAAAGAATATTACTGTTGTCCCTCTATAAGAGCCTCTAAGCTGTGATAGTTCTGATCAGAATTTCTCTGAAATGGTGAAGAAAGTCTTCTTTTATTCTCATACTTTTGTCTATTGCCCTTTAGGAAATTTCAGTCAGCCATGCCATTTTGCCTTTTATCCCATAACTCTGCTGCTTTGACATTCAGGTTATGGACCAGGAACACACACTGGCACCAGTGACAGCCATTGTTTTCCTTACAATGCTTGGGTCACTGACCAGGAGGAGAAAATTGGCATTTAATTCATGAGAACTGTTGCAAAATCCCAAATGCTGCAAAGCAAATGCCCCATCTCTCTTCTGGTTTCTTGGTACTGTGATAATTTTGCTGGGAGTCAACAAACTACCGAAATTTATTTTATTTTTTTAGATGAATACTGGCTTTGTTTGGATATTCCGTGTCAACAGTGTCAACATTAAGGTGAAAAGCACTGGAGGAGAAGGAAGAATGGGAGGCAATAAAGAGAAGAAAACAAAGAGGAGCCGTGAGCAGAGGAAAAGGCAGAAATAGATGATTAAAAAGAGATGTCAACAGTGGCAGCAGAAGTGTGGGAGAGGCAAATGCAAGTCCACAACCCCAGTCCACAGAAGGAAGCAAAGTGACTTCTTAACCCCAGCACGGCGGGAGAGGGTGTGCTGCCATTTGTGCCATAGGTGGCTAAATAATAAACAAGTCTGACTGCATGTATTGCTAACAAAGGCTTGAAATCCACTGCTCTAAGACCATCCAGCCCTTTGAGGCCATCCAGCCCAAAACCCATTAGTTTTTGTTGTATTAATAGAAGCAGATCAGGAGGCCCTCAGCGCAGCACAGTTTCAACACTTTATACAGCAGGGGGTCTTAATGGGATCTCCTCCATCCAGGGTGCCATTAGCTTTCTTCCCCATCTCTCCATTCCCCCCTTTCTAATAAAATACTAGACTAAACACACACTGGGGTGTTGAGAGCTTTCTGCACTGGATGGGTGTGAAGTAACTTTGACTTGTTTTAGACTTTAGCTTAAATGTTTGTATCCACGTTAAAAAAAAAAAAAAAAAAAGGAAAAAAACGCCCTCAAAACCCTGCTAAGTAAGTCTGAGTGACCCCGGTGCTGGTTTTCTTACCACTGCATCACCACTTCTGTTTTTCTGCCCCCTTTGTCACTCTCAGTCTGCTGTGTCACGTCAGGGACATTTGGTACCTGTTGACAGTTTCCATCACAGGGTCCTGCTGGGTCTGAGCTGCAGCTGGGCACAGCTCTGGGCCATGTGAGATGCATTTCAGATGGCCTCAGCTGTGGGATGTTGTTCCTTACGGCATAGTTGGCAGATGAGAAACATCTGTGTCCATTATACATTGAAAAAATTATTCCTCAGCACCCCTGCACAGGACTGGATGGCTGGGGACTTGAGTCAGTCACCTTTTTGGCCCTGAAAGACCGTAGCAAAGAAATAGTCACTGAAAGAGCACCAGTTTGGTTCAGTATCATTTTGTGGCAGGTTGGCACAGATGGCCAGGACTGCAGATGGGACAGTTCCCATCAGAAAGTTGTTGATGTTTGTGAAGCTCTTAGAGACACTTTTCTAAATGGGTCTGTAGTCATGGAAAGCATGAACACTTGGTAAAAAGATTTTTGTTTGTGGTGGTTTTGTTTTTTTATTCCTTGGTCAGTGTGTTGACTGGCCCCTTATTCCTGCTGTCCTGGTCTGACCATTTACAAACCAACCTGGCACTGCAGCCTTTTGGACTTTCTCCTCCTCCTCCCCGGAAAGAACAGGGAGTTTTCTGCACAGGCACAGCTGAGCAGCTCAGGTTCTGCTCAGGGGACCTCATCTGTTTGACAGAACTTGCTGCTGGTCAGGTTTTTCAGTAACTTGAGTGCCACAAAGATGCCCTGTTCTTGTGCTTCCCAATGTAAAGCTGTGATAGAAATTGAGAATTTGAGGAGCAACAAAAAGCTCTCTGTTTCTCCTGCTGCCCCTCGTTTCCTCCCATTTCTCTCAAACCATTTGGAGCCAGAGTTTGGGGAGAGACCGAAGACAGTTTCCAAACTGGAGCTGTTGGAAACAGCTTTTTTCCACACAGACACCCGTCTGTGGGAACGGCATCGTGTCCCACCTCATCTGCCGTGTTTCATTACGCTCCTGGACTGACCTGTTCAGTATCTCTCTTCCTCTCCTGCAGCTGTGGGGAGAAGATGATGAATTAGATGTATTAAAGCAAATACTTCCCATCCCCTCAGGTCTTTGCCACGCCAGCTGTCTGAAATCATCCTTTCTTGCCCAGCCAGGGCATTGCGACAAATGAGCGGAGTCCCTCAGTAACTGCGGTTGGTGTCGGCGGGGACTTTGAAAGGAGAGGCTGGTTCTGGGAAGTGAAGGCTGCTTCAGGCAGAACAAATATAAATGCTGCCATCTTACCGACCTCTTTCCTTTGTCTCTGTTTCACTCCCCTTAATTTGTATTTCTGTGGGCAAACCAAGCAATGCATAGCTCACTCGTCACTGTCACACACTTGGGTCACCCCAGGGAGTCACGATGCAGATTTTCCATTAGCGTCAAACGTACATGGATTTATGAACTCCCATAACCTGGAGCTGATGAGAGCAGATTAGGGAGCAACTGTTTTTAGATAGCTTGCATACCTAAGAAATCAGCTAATATAAAGCTGCCTGCTGAAAGGTCACTTATTTCCCAAAGAGCGTGAGAGAATATTATGGTGACCCCTTTTTGTTATATTGTCCCATTATTATATACATGTACATACACATTGAGAGCTTGGAATTAATTTCTCTCTCTCCTCACACTGAGCTAATTCCCTGTGCTTTATGAAATGCCTCCTGTACAAGGACTTTTCATTGGGTACAGGACTCTTGGGTTGCACTACAGCGAGACACAAGGCTAAAGACACACGTGTCTAGTTTTGGTGGGGACAGCTGTGCCAGGGCTCTCCAAGATAACAGATGTACCATTTTGGTGGGGACAGCTGTGCCAGGGCTCTCCAAGATAACAGATGTACCAGGTCACCAAGATGAAGAATCTGCACCCTGCAGTTGCAAGATGGCCCTTTTGGAAAGACCTGGCCACACAAAATGAGAGCCATGAGAGAGAAACTGTACACTTCCCCAGCATCCACCAGCAGCAGGTCGCTGGTCTTATTCAAGGTGTGTCCTCCTACAACACCCCTGCTATACAGAAAGGACTGTCCCACGTTCATGTGCTCCATAGTAGACTCTGTCCCACATCACAGGGTCTGAGGCTTTAAGATGAGTGTCTTGTGCCTGGTCACACAAGAAATCCCCTATTAAAATGAAAACCCCTAAATCCTGTGCCTTTAATAAAAGATCATCACTCTGTTCATAGCAATAAAGTTCTGTTTTTGGTTTTGGTATTAAAGGAAAGCTTCATTTGAAGCTGTTTGTTCCTTCCAGGATTGTGTTTGTGATTAAGTTCAGGTTACAAGCACAGGGAGACACTTGATCTGGTACTGGAGTTCAGCCCTTTATGGAGGTGTGACGGGGAACATCCCACAGCAAAATAAAATGGAAATTTTCAAGACTGGAAATACCCAAACGAACATAATTCTCAACTTTTACCATATCACCCCTTCCTCTCCTTCTAGGCCTTCATTGTAACACCTCATTTTTGGATTCAAGTGCTGCATTTGTTCTCAGAGGAGGGGAGCCTTGAAACAGCGTTTCTCTAGTGAATGTGTGGAAAACGCATCTGGTAGCTTGGGTTTTGAGTAGCCCCAAGTGCTGGGACAGGGTGGAGAGATCAGAAATGATCATGACTGGGTGCTGGTCATCCCTAATCCTGGAAGAACCTTGGCAGTCTTGCTCAGTGCAGGGAGAGTCGTGCCAGGGGAGCAGAGCACTGACTCTGAGTTCCCCGACACTCACTGCATGAAGCCAATGGAAGTGGGAAGAGATTTCCTTGGACAGAGGCTTTGTAAGTAGACATGCTTTTCTTTCATGTGGTGATGGGGCTGATATGGGCCAGAGAGGGAGGGGAGGGAGAAGAAAGGTTGACTTGCCAGGTGAAAATATAGCCTGAGAGTGCACCCTGCTCCTATGTTTTGTTTTGTTAAGAGATGAATGACTCCAAGGTGGGGAATCTGGATTATTCACCCAGCCCTCTCTGCTGAAAGAAAAACATGTGGGACTTCAGGGGAAAGGAAAATGCATTTTCCCTCAGCTTCTACACACTTCTGCCTTCCCCAAAGCAGACAGGAGACACTCACAGCCCTGGGGTTCCTGGTGCCTCAAGACATTGTCCAGGTCCCAGCCTTTCTGAAAGCAGCCATGTGTGCATTACAGCATCCAAGAACCAGACACGTGGATTCCTCTGTATGGAAAATTGCTGTAAGATTTCCATGCCACATGTCAGCAGCATTCACAGCTCCCCCAGCACTCCCCCGTGCCACTTGAGGGTCCTGGCAGGGCAAAGGCACACACAGCTGCCCATTGACAAGGTCAGCACTACTCAGACTGAGAGCAGATCTTACCAAGAGATTCACAACAGCCTTGTCCCGCTCAGATGCCCCTGAATACTTTGAATTTCTCAGTCAGGGTGATAGTCCTTGGTCAAATATTTTCCTGAGGAGCAAGCATTCAAGTAAAACCACTGATGGCAGCACCAAGAATTCAGAACATTTGGGGAGCCCATGGGTGAATCAAGCCAAAATGCTGATGCCACTCACCATACCCTTAAGCAGAATCGAAGTAGATTGGGTGAATAGAGCTTAAAAAATGTACATTTCACTCCACTTTCTTGCAAGGAATGTCTAGCATGGACATGTATGGGTGAACCGCAGGTGTTCACAGGTCAGAGATAAATCCTAGTCTCTCCCATGCCTAACTCAGGAAGATGACACAACTTCCTTCTTGTCAGGAAACTGAAGAAACAAGGACACTCAGGTGAATTTCTCAATCCTAACAAGTATTTGGTGGTGCCTAAAGAACATCAGCTACAAATGCCCTTCCTATCCAGCTAAAAATGGAAAGCAGACAGCCACACTGTCCCACATGGGGCTTGTTCTCTGCAGCACTTCTGGGAATGGTCAAAAGTAGCTGAGCTAGGGGGTCCCTGCCATCTGGCCCAGCATGGCCCAGCCACCAGGGCTGCTCTCATCCACCCCAGACCAAAGCAGACACTCCTGCTGACTGAAGCTGAGTGGAACGATGAAGGCAGAGGAAAGCCCTCTGTCTCCCTTGGAGCAGAAGGAACAGGACAGAGCCATGATGATTCCCCAGCAGATGTCTTGTCCATGGAAACCAGCGCTAACTTAATGGGTTGTGCTCTGCATGTCTCCCAGAGGGAAGCAGCAGTGAGAGAAAGATTCCAACATGTACCAGTTCAGGTCAGGATCTGAGCTCCTTAAAAACCAAACAGTGCCTAGGAGGTCTGACAAGGGCAGAAAGAACAGGCCAGAGTCCTGGGTGTCTTCATATTCTCTGCTTGAGGCGTTTTACTCCATTCTGGAGGGAGCAGAGACAGGAAGGATAAGGAGCGCTGCGATGTAGCTTATTTACCAAGTTTGGAAAATGCGGTTGTGATTGTGGCTTGAACAGCTAAACTGGATAAACTATTAGTCCTTTCCTGGTGTACTTAAAGACTTTGCAATCCTACTCTGGGTTAATGTTTTGGGGTTTTTTTTTGAAGTTTTTGCTGTTTAACTTGGCTTTTGTGTGCGCGAAATGTAGTGGAATGGATTACGTATGTGTGCAAAGATCTGTAAATAGCTGTGTCCTGCTTACAGCTGTGAGAGTATGCTGTTTATCATGCTAAATGCATTCATTATTTCCTCCAGAATCAGCAATTGTCTAATATTTTAAAACAGATTATTTTTACGAGTGAGGGGAAAAAATCAAACATGGTTGGTGTTTTCTTTATAGGATTTATGACTAAGTAGTTGGGCATAAGCCAAGGCCTGTGGACAGTCTTGCACCCTTTAAAAATAATAGCCCTGATTAAAATAACAATGTAAAACCCCCACTTTTAAGAGTGTGCTTTTTAACAATTTTACACCAGCACAACCCTTCTACAATGAATACAAGGAAATCCTAGGAAATTATTTTCACTCAGAAAAAATATTAGTAAGCCACCAAGCAAGATGGATTACTGCTGGAAGAAAAAAGTGTTCAGAGGAAAAGTAGAGTTGAGTTGATTAAACAAGTGATTCTCCTTTAAGAAAAAGAAGACTACGTGATATTTTAGGGAAATTCCTAGTAATGAATGTGTGTATTTGGCTTCAGTCATTTGTTTTAATCTTTGACCGTTTCTGTAAGATATTAATGACAGGAGTTTGGACTCACTTGTCCCAGTATGTCATGGCTGCTTACTCACTGTGGAAGAAATGCAATTTTAAAATGACCTGAAATCAAATCAAAATTTTAAATGACAATTTAAAATATGACTCATTGTATTGTACCCTTCCATGTAATATGAATGTTTTCCAAATATTCTGCATGCACTACCTCTGCCTGCATCTATATTCTTAAGAAGTGCTGGGGTTTTGGGGAGCCCTGTCCCCCCAGGGATTGTGCTGTAGCTCTTCTGCTTGTGTTTAAAAGCAGACCCTCCTCCCAAAGCCCATCCCTGTGTCCAGGGTGACAGATCTTGCCCAGCCCTGGTGCTGTACAGTTTCAGGTTTCTTATCTGATAGGGACTTTAACCAAGTAAGACAGGACTCTGCCCATTTTTTGGGATGGAGTCGCAACGACTTCTGGCGCTGAAGATGTGCATTAATTACCCTTCACCGCCTGGAATTTTGGCTCCTTCATCTTGCCCTTCTAGGCACGAGTACAATTGTTAACAAACTCGTAAAGATCCAAATCACACACATCAAGCTCATACAACACTCTGTGAAAATGCCACGAGCCCGCAGCATCCATTGCATCAGGTCTGAGCTGGGCTGCGCTGCCAGAGCCCTTCGAGGAGGCTGCCAGCTTCATCCCTATCCAGCGAGCCTGGCGACCCTTTGTTTGCACAAGCCTTATCTGTCTACCTCAATGGCATGCAAATAGTTTCACTCATCTGGGCAGACCATTTGTTCTCTGCCACGAAGAGCATGAAAAACGCCCTGGCCTCCTGAACCTTTTCGTGAAGAAAGTTCCGTATGCAGCAAATAAAGGGAGGCTTGGCAAATGCGGGGAGCCATCGCTGCCTCTGCTGGGCTGGAGAACACCCAGGGTCAGGAAGCATGCCTAAGGACTGCACCCACACTGCAAGGAGCTGAACAGTGAGGTAGCTGTGTATCAGATGGGCATTTTTTGGAGGTGGATGGTTACCCACTCAGTTTTTACCTCGAAACACCTAAACCCGCCTGCTATATCTATCAGGGTCAGTAAAGTCCAATAGCATCATTTGTCTTAGCACCAGGCACAGGAACCCTCTACAAAAGGCCCCCATGAGCGACCCAACACCAGGGAATTAAGGCCACGTGCTCCCAGAGCAGCCCCACCTCCACACCTTCAGCTCTCTGCCATGTCTGTGTAATGGGATTGACCCCAAATTCTACACTTAAACGTCCCCAAGTTTGGTCTGGATGTGAGCAGCAGTGGCATCTGTGGGGGACGGGCACAGATACTCCAGGGCTTGTACTCCAAGTTCCTGCCAAACCCAGAGTCCTGCTCCTCAGGGCCCCTTACAGATCCTTTCATCCTGGGAAAAAACCTCTCTCACTCCACTTGCAAATAGATAGACATTTTCCATGTCCTGAGTCTCCTGATGGTTTAACCCTGTCTGTGCCTCAGCCAGCTGTCATAGAATCACAGAATCATAGAAGGATTGAAAGGGACCTTAAAGATCATCTCATTCTAACTCCCCTGCCATGGGCAGGGATGCCACCACTAAACCAGGCTGCTCAAAGCATCTGGTCACCCAGTCTGGCCTTGAACTCTTCCAGGGATGGAGCATCCACAGCTTCTCTGGGCAGCCTGTGCCAGTACCTCTCTACTCTCTGAATGGGGAATTTCTTTCTAACATCTAATCTAAGACTCTCCGCTTTTAGTTTAAAATTGCTATGCAGGAAAAGGGTGCAGGTGAACCAAACTGCAGGGTTTGGCTTGGCAAGCTGCTCTTGCTGAAGCCATGACATCAACATGGTTTGCACACTAAGAGTTCAAACCCAGGTTAAAAACACCCCACACTTGCCCTCACCGTCCCACCCCTGTGCTGCGTAGGGGGGATGTTGTGCACAGCATGTGCTGCTTCTTGGAGGGCAAACAAAAATCCACCTAGCTCTCCCCCCCTGCCAGCAGCTCTTGCTGGTGCCCAGTGCCTGCACAAGATCCCTCTCCCCTCACCATCTGGGCTCCTACCCCTTTGGTAGCTGCACTCCACAGCTGCCTCCTTTGTTTCTCCTAAACCCAGCCTCAGTTTTGCATACAGATGAATATGTGTTACATCTTGTGCTGGATGAACAGTCCCCAGAGAAAGCCGAGGCACCACGGAGCCTGATATCCATCATGTCCATCCCAGCCACACCCACAGCGAGCTCTGGGGCTATCATGTGCTTTGGTTGTATTGACTCTGCTCACCATCACCAGTTATCCTTTCTGTGCGTGCCCCTTCTGCCATCGTTATGCAAAGCTGTTCTGCTGCAGCTCCTCACACTTATCTTTTGGTGCCTGTGGGACCGCAGGGATAACTGAGGGACAGCTTATCAAAACAGGCAGTCACCTCCGAGCAGGCCCCCAGTGAGGCTGCTGCCAGGTGTGCTCAGGTGCCGCCTTCCTCAGGTATTTTATAAACAGAGCACACGATCACATGTGCAGTAAATCCGCATTACTGAGCAGATAATTATGTGTACCAAACAGAGCCCTGCAGGGTGCAGCTGGCCAGGGAAGGCTGTTCTCAGAAACCCTTTTCTTCTTCCTTTTAAGGGGAGGAAACGCATCTTTGAAACTCCACTGAGCAGTTCATGGCATCAGGTGTAAGGCACACCTCAGCCATACCAGCTGCACAAAGGGGATTTGTGATATGTTAATAGACCTTTTGAGGCAACAGGCCCTGGAGATGTGGCCTGCTGCTGCTGAAATGCAGAGCTCCAGGGTTTGTACATGATGAACAAAGACACCAAAGAGACACCCCACAAGAGCTGCAGCGCTCAAGGCACATGGCTTTCCACCCAAGCACAAGATCCCAGCTCAGGTGGCAGGAGCCAGCTCGCTTGTGTATTCGTGTAGTGGTTGTATTTAGTTCTGCTTTCAGACGCTGTCTGCTCACCGTGGTGCGGAGCTGCACCCTCCTATCGGTGGTGCTGGAAGTGCCCCCACCTGTATTTCCTTTTACCTGCCCAGTGCAGGCACCCCATGGTAAGCACAGGTCACTGGAACCCCACGGGGTGTGGGCTTTTGGCTGGTGAGAGCTGTGTTGTGTATCTGGATGGTCCATATGCTGAGAAATGGAGAAGAAAAGGTGAGTGTGTCTGGTGGAAGTGGAGATGACAGGTATCAAAAATACATGAGGAAAGAAAAATGTCATCTATTTAGCAAGTGTCTGCCTTCCTACAGTTGTGGTTTCTGAAGAACTTAATTAGCTGAAGGTTGAGCTCAATATTGTCTTAACTCACAGCCACCCAATGACTATGCTGTGGTTTTTCTGTCCTGTGATAAAATCATTGTGAAAGTTCACACTGCAAATGAAGAGTCCTGCTTCTCTTTTTCTAGGTTTTCTTCCTCCTTCCTCTGTCTTTCTTTGGACTGATGAGTAGGGAAATGTGGGGATTTGAAACCAGGTGTCTCTTTGCATCAGGTGTTTCTGTGTTTTCCAGACATGTTCACACAGGCATTTTTAATGTGTGTGCAACACTTAATGCCTGCATCAGGCTTCAGTTAGAGGGACTTGAAACAACTTCATGGAGATTGTGAACCAAGGTTTAGTATTAAGAGGCCCTAAGCAGAGTGGTTATGTTGCCACATTTAGCACGATGTTGGACTTTTTCTACTTGGGAACCATTATATCAATATCTTTGATACAGACACGGGGTAACTGATTTAAGAGTGTGTATGAAGTTGTTCAACTGAATTGCCCACATCCACTTCTGATGGTTTGTTTGTGCCTAATTGCACTGCAAATCTCTCCTTGTGGAAGAAGTGGTTGATTTTCAGATTATGGAAGCGTGCCTGGTATCAGCTGAAGTTGTGCTGCAGGAGCAGCACCGTTGCTGTGACCAGGCTGAGGTCTGACTTCAGGCAGCCTCTCTGCAGCCCCTCCACTGAAGTGCCAGAGCTCATGCTGGGCCTGACTCGTCTGCCTTAACACCAGTGGACGAACCAGGCGCTCACAGGGGGGAGGAGAGGTGGGCTGAAGAGCCTTGTGGGGTGTCCGTGCCCTCCTCTGCTGCTGGCACCAGAGCAAGGTGGGGGATGCAGCCCTGACACGTTTTGGCTGGATGCAGCTGCAGCTGAAAAGGGGCAGCACCTCACCAGCACCATCCATATCTCCTCTCCCCTGACTCCTCCTCTTGCATCATCTCTGGCACTGGCTTGACCCCTTGGAGAACCAGTTCAGCTCATGAAACCAGCAGCAAATGAGTTCTTTTCTCCTCTGTGTTCATTTGAAGGCATTTACATGAGTTATGGGAGGGCAGCAGGACAGGATGCAGGAGGGAGCTGGCCTGTCCTTCCTGCTCCAGAGAATCACTGCCACGGCTTCAGCCACAACAGAAACCTTCACCCTCCACACTTGGAAACTGGGCATCTCTGCCACTGGGTAAACTTCACCAGGATAAGTCAGGTCCTGACTATGTAAGAGGGTTTATATGAATTTAAGCTTTTCTCTTTTGCCTCCATTTACAGATGGTGACAGAGCTTAGATACGACTTACATATGAGAACTATAGGCAACATTTAATAACTGCCCATTTTCTGCTCTTTTGAATACACTTAGTGATATATTTTCCTTCATTTCCCACATTTCCCACTTTGATTTTTTTTTTAATTTATCCAGATTCCTTGCCCTCCTTTCTATCCCTGTTTTTTTCCCTGGCAAGCTACCTGACATTTTTGTGTCTGACTGATTGTGAAATTGGAGTAACAATACTGTGTACGTAAAAGAAATACTGGACATCTTAACCTTTGGAGGGACATGAACTCATTGTTCCTATTCCCACTTAAATGTACTGAACTGGGAGAACTTTCAGCAGGGGGAGAGGAGAATGAGACCTCAGCCGTGGACACTGAACTCTCCAGCTGTGTGAAAGATTAAAGTAATAGTTGTAATCACTGCTGTAGTCACTTATTTCCTGTCTTAAAACAGAGTGCAAAACCTCCCAAGCATGTCTGTGAGCACACTGAAGTTTTTACCCACATCAATAATCACAAATTTGGTTTGTTCTTGCAACTAATAAAATAATTAGCAGCAGTCACGTAAATGGAGAGAGAAATATGCTAATTCATCCTGGCTCTCGAATGCAAGCCAGAAAAAAAAACCCTAACCCACAAAGCTAGATAGTGAAGGCTGTTCTGTTTAGCTCCCTCCCAACCCAATTTGGTACTGGGCAGTGGAAAAGAATCCAGATCTCCCACTGACGACCCTCCTGCCTTTAATGGCCAACATGTGGCCATCCAGAGTTATTACCTGGGAGTGCAAAACCTAACAAAACAGAACACTTTAAAAAAAAACAATCCAGGAAGCATTTGCACACAGATCAGGCGCCCATGGAGATTTGGAAAAAGCCATGCTGGAGCTTTCTTCTTGGCAGCACAGCCGGGCCTCATGATCCCTATTAGCAGGCTGCAGCTAGGGGACAGAACATTTAAATGCTCATCAGTGGGGAAGGATATAGCATTTTGTTGATTACATAGCTGGAACAGAAGAGCCTCCAGATATTCATTCATTCTGGGGTTTTTTTTTAATTTCTAATGACTTAGCTGGGAACTTGCAGAAGGCACGAAGGCTGCTTTTCCCTCTGACCTGTGCTTGTCTCTCAGGGAGCAGGGAGCAATGGCCTATTGTTCAGGGGCTATTCTCAGCATCTGGAGACCAAAGCCAGCTTCTCTGCTGTGATTGCCACCAGCCCATTGGCAATCCCTGCAGCATCACAGTCCTGGCTGCTGGAAAAAGGAGAAGTTCTGTCCACTTTCCCAGCCACGTGCTCCTCTCCTCTCCCTCGTGCCAGCAACAGCACTCACACAGCCTTTGGAGAGCCGAGGCAGAAACCAGTCCAGCAACCTGTTATGGAAAACCAACCCTCATCTCCCCAGAAAACATTGGTTTTCAATGAGATCAGGTGCCTGAAGGCAAGGCTGTATTTTTCTGCAGCATTTTAGACTTAGATAAGCACAAACTCTTTGAGCTTTTTTCCTGCATGCTTTAGAGACGGTGCAACTTCTCCTTTTTCACAGAGCTCTTCTTAAGGCAAGAAGAAGTGACAACACAAAGTCAGGCACCAGGCTGTATTGATGTGGTCAATCACAACCCTGAGAGACAGCACCCTGGATGGTCAAGAAATACATTATTTAGGCACATGGTCTTCTACCCACTCAAAGGGCTTTTAAGCACAAATCTGACCCCCAGAATCATGACAGTCACAAGTTATGAGCTTTTTTAAAGTACATGTTTGAAACTTGATTTATTTGCCTTCAGATATCACAGCATCGGTATTTTTCCAGGCTTTTTCTCTGCCATCACACTTCCTCTCACAACCAAATTTTTTTTAAAGTAGAGAAAGTTGAGATCCAGACTTGAAAAAAAAACCCAGCAAGTGGAATTTGGAGAAAGCCGCCAGCTGTGGAGCAGACGTGTGCTTGCATTACTGGCTTGGCTCCAGATCCATGTGGGATGGCAGGACAGGTGCTGGGAGGACAGGGCTGGTCAGACAACTCCCAGCCCTTTTCTGCAAGAGTGTGAAGGTTCACACGTCGCTTTTATAACTGGTGAGGAAGGGTGCTTAAATCTTGTGAGCTGGAGTGTGTGTGCCAGCAGTGTTGGGTGTTATGGGAGATTAGACACCGCTTGACACAGCAGGTCCTCTTGCCAGATCCCTGGCACAGAGACAATTAAATGAGCCAAATAACCACATCTATCTCAGCATGCCCATGCATGTGCAAACAATTACCCTGTGGGACTGTTATTAAAGAAAATTAAATTTTAAGTCTCTACCAGGCCAGGAAATCTTAAGGGAGACTAATTTTCTAGGAACCATCTAGTGGGCACAACCCTGGTAGGCCTGGAAATGTTTATAAATCTGCTCCTAAAGTGCCTAATCCTGTTTATCTGCTACCATACTTATTTTAAAAACCCAGAACTTCTGAGAAATTTAGGAATTCAAAGCCCCAGGGACTCGTATAAGTCCTTTGGACTTGCAAGAACTTGGGCATTTGTTTCCAGTCAAGGCCATTTTTGGTTGCTTAGGGCTTCATCACTAGTTTACTTTTCAGCTGAAATAAAACTGATTTCTTGCCCTGCCTCAGCAGCAAGTTCAGTTTTTACCTTTCTACCTGAAATTCGTTTATCTGTTTTGAAGGAGATAAAGACTGGCAAAACCTTACAAATAAAACAAAACACCCATTTGTCTCCTAAAATAAACTGATGTTGGGCTTTGCCTGGCTGCTGCCTGGAATTTTGATAAAGGCAGTGAGACCGAGTGAGCCCTTGCTGTGATCAGATGTGCGGTGTCTGCAGAAGTGGGGATCACTCTGGAGTATGTGGGAGAGCTCCTGATGTGGAGGTGGTGCACATTTGGACATCCCAGTGGGAACCAGTGCATGAAGAGGAAGGACAGGGAGGGAGGAGGATGCTGGGGATGTCTTCACAGCCCTGGCAGGCTGGCAAAGTCATCAAAAGGACATTTGCTGTCAGCTGCAGAATCACTGCTCAAAAATGCTTGGAAAAAAAAAAGCTGTCTGTGGGAGAGGGAGAAATAAAGGCAAATGTGTTCATGTCTTTAGTTAGGTATTGTGGCTCCACAGGAAATGGGCAGGAGGAGGATAAGGAGGCTCGAGGATGATGATGATGATGATGATGATGATGATGAAAAAGAGGCAGCACCAAAGTGGAATTTGAGTGCCTTAGTCCCAGATCATCTGCTCAGACCACAGGGTGACTTTCAACAAGCCCCTCTGGGCTGGGAGGTCTCCACTTCTCCATTGCCCAATAACAAAACTGACCTCTCTGCAGATCTTTTGAGATCTGCTGCTGCAGAGCGCTGTACAAGTGTGAGATACCTTTCTGCCTTTATATGATAAATGTTCCTTTAAAGTCTCCTCGACTGCTCAGATGATCCCCTCTCCTAATGGGGACAGCTGGCTCACTGATGTAAGAGGCCATCCATCAGGATGACCCACTGAAAGGTTTCTGCTGTGGCTCCAGTCGTAGCTGCCAAACGAAGCACTCCAGAATTGCCTTTGAAATATTGTATTTTGAAGTGGATAAGGAGGGATTGGAATGTCCTCATCCAGCCTTTATTATTTGACTGCTTTTGAAGGATCCTTTTCAAAAAGAGGTTGGGCAGCTGTGGGGAAAGAAAGAAAAAAGGAGAGAGTAACAGGGCTTAATGCTCCTTTATATATTTTATAGATTTAATATAAAAATAGTTATAACAAAAACACAAATCCCATGGTCTGCCTTCCTGTTTGCACAGGCTATAATGAGTTGACATTTGAATAAGCCTGGAAAATTGTATTTAATAACTCCTCAGAGGCCCCAGAGTGGGAAAACATATTATTGCTGCCTGATTTGGGAGTTATTGTTTTTTAAGGACATTTTCAGAGTTGCACACCTCTTTGAGGCTGCAATACTGCATCTTCTGAACAAGTGAGGATTACATTCCTCACTCGTGATCCCTGTGTGACTGTGTGCACTGTCCCATATTTTGAAGCTCCTGTAGACTGTCAAGGACAGGGAACTGCTCCTGAAATTTTGCTTCACGTTTGTTTTCAGAGGTGAGAAAATGAGGTGAAATTCACTGATCTCCGATTTCTGCTCACATCACTAAATGGCCTGTAAAGGAGAGAGGGTTTTCTTAACTAGTTTCCAGAGGGGAAAAAAAAGGCTTGTACTGACCAGTTTGACTCCATCTCCTCTGTAACTCGTCAGCCATGTTCAGTCTAACCCGGCAGAAGTGCAGGGTAGCTCTCAAAGGAAGGAAGCTCCTACATGCCTCAGGAAGGTCTGTGGCTGTGGGGACAAGAAATGTCCTCAAAGTGATGCCACGGGCAGTGTGAAGCAAAGGTGGCAATGCTGTGTATGTGCCATTTGGCATCCAGATCTCAGTGATCTGCCCATGCATTTGTTGCTCAGAAGAATAACTCAAAAAAAGCTTTCACCAGGTACAGGCAGAGATTTAGATGGGGGACAGGGCTAAGGACGAACTGGGATTATTTTGGCAGGAGGTGTGAGACTATATGATAAAATTCATAGGAAGCCAGCCTTTATTAGCTCCATTGTCTAATAAACAACTTTAATTTTGGAAATACATCCCTCAGCTTCAACAGAAGGTCCCCCAGACTGAGGTATTATGAAGAACAGATTGCTTATTTTAATATCCCAAATAGAGTTTTAAAGATCAGATTTTAGGTATCCATACATTAAAAAAAAAATTGTCAAGGCCCTAAGTATAGGAAGAAGGAACCAACTTGTACAAAACAGGAACTTCCATGAAGAAAAATTTGCCAGTTTAAGCTCAGCTATAAAATTCTCCTTTTGCCTGTCTGCGGGGGAATTATTGAAATGCCAGTTGTGGGGTTGATCCCTCTGACAGAGAGAGAGAGGAACTGCATATGGATTTTGGTAGGAATATAAGCACTGCATGACAAAGCACCAGTTATTGACAGCACATGAGGCTGTGTGACGGTGGCGTCGACTTGCCTGATCCCTGAGCCTGTCAATTAACAAACGAGTCACAGGACCTGGATCTGGAGTATGGACACGCTCTAATGGCCTGGAGCAGGAAGTCATAGCACTGACTAACACGTACGTGTGTGTACAGGAGGTGAGTGTTGCTGCTTTCGGGTGACAAAGAGCTGTGTGTATGGGCAAACATTCATTATGTACATATTCGCTGAGTACTGGGGGATTAAAATTTCATTAGCTCTTGCAGGGCTCCCGGATGGTAACTCCAGGATGGCAGTTCCAGGATGGCAAGCACAAAGATCTGCAAATGAGGTTATGCACAGGGCTTTATTTCTTACAAGTGGAGAGCAGTTGGTGTGATTCAACAGAAATGAAGCAGGGAGCTGACACGCTCATTGTAGCATTTGTAGTAAATATCTGAACAGAGAATGTTCCTAAAATGCATTTTACAGTAAATGTCTCCACTGGCTCTCTCTTCTCTGTGCATTTGCAGAAGTCCTGAAAGAAGTCCAGCTTAGCACTCAAATATCCAGCTCTACCTTCTCAGGAGGTGCATTTTAGACTTCTTTTAAACATCCCTTTCTCTGTATCTACATGGGAAATTGGATGGTGATGACTACTCCTACTCACTTTCCAGGGGGAACATCCCCCAAAATGCCAAGGTGTGACTTCTTCCATTTGCCTCCCGGGCCAGCTTCCCCAGTTCCCAAAGTGGAGGCAGCACTGGCTGTGTGGGGGTGGCTTTTGCTCCTCTCTCCTTCCGTCTGAGCCTCTCACCCTGGGCAGGCAGGTGCCTGGCTTTGCCTGTCAGTGTCTGATGTGGCTGGGTGAAGGTTTGGATTCCCTGGACGGGAAACCAAACCACTCTGAGGGATCATTGATGGCGGCTGCCCTTCCCCTGCTCAGGAGCCCCCACAGGAAGCAAGAGCCCATGGTTTATAAACTCAGCTTTGGAAAATGAATAAGTGACTTTGAGGAAATGTTGTCTTGGCACCTTCAACCTTTTTGGCACAGTGCCTGGAATAGGGAAAAGGCAGTGAAATTGCCCTGTGAAGGAGAGCAAGATGCTCTGAAAACCAAGGTGGCTTCATGCTCCTTTGTGGATCCCTGGATCAGGGGAAAAGCATCTTCTTTTAAGGGGCTTCATCTGGAGACAATTTTGCTCCAGGATAGAAACGCATTTGTAGATACAATACCAGGCAGAGCTATGAAATTGAAATGGCCCATTCTTCCCCTCCTCCCTGAGATTTCAGAAACATCTCTCTTCGCAGGGGTTGTGCATCTGTATATAATTATTTCTTTTTCTGTATATTGATCCTTTTCTCCTTCCCCTGAATGCACCATAATTATATTTTCCTTCGGCGAGTGTAAGGAGCGAACTGTCACGGGTGCAAAATGGCTCGACTGTATCAAACCAGGAAAGAAAGAGCCCCTGTTTTGGGGGAGGGCTGACAATTGCAGGTTCTGATTCATACCTGTGGAACTGCTACTCTGTAATCAGGCAGTGATTAGTCACCAAGAGCCAATTACCAAGCTCAGCTTCCTGAAGCAATTTGTCTATCGGGAAATTTATAAATCCTGGTTAACTCTGTAGGGAAAACTCCACTGGGCTGGGAGTGGGGCAGAAAGGAAGTGCATCCTCCTGGGTGCCATACTGGTCATACTGGTGCTGGCAGGGAGGTGAGGTGTCTGCCCTGGGCCGGGTGGGCAAGAGCAGCCTCCCTTGACAGAGAGGTGTCAGATCTGCAGGCTCTGTCACGATTATGCACCTTCCTGTAGGCGATGAGTGTTTTCTCAGGTCACAAACAGCAGTGACGAGCTTTCCCTGTGTGGTGGGATCTTCTCCAAGAGGTTTTGCATGCTGGAGTTAGGCACAGACCTGCATGAGCTCATTGCCCTGACAACTCCCTGTCCTCTGCAGTGGGAACACCCTCCCTTTCTTCAGGTGGGCTTTCTGCAGGGGTCACTATCCCAGAGAAACCCCGAACACCACAGATGTAAGCAAAGCTGCTACCTGCTGGAAGGTTATTCTTTCCCAAAGGGAAATGAGCTGTGTTTGCTGGAAGCACTTTTACACTGGTGTAACTGTGAAGGAGCAGCAGCTGCTGTTTTAACCATCCCAGCAAGTGTGGAGTGCCAGAATATTTCTGGATAGATTAACCAGCAGTGTCTTCTTCCCTGCCAAGGCTACACATTTGAAGAGCAGTGCAAAAGCAGATGCTGAAGTTAGTGTTTACAAAACAGCATGGCCAGAAGGAGGAAAAGACCCTGGATGGGCACAGGGTGATCCAGGCTGTCCCTATGTTCTTGGGAGGTCTGCAGCAGGGAATTCCCAGGTGAACCTCAGCCCTTGCGTGGCAGGGGATGAGGATGGGACTACACAAAGGGGCATGTGCAAGGGGAAACTAAATCCCTGATGTGGAGGACAGTCCCTCCTCTCCACATGGGCAGGGTGCCAGCCCCTAGAGCTGGCTCAGGTGCCTCCTGGCAGCCCTCACTCTGCCAGAGCATAACCTGTGTAAAACTGTAGTTTCTGCCCTGAAAAATTCCTTCTTTTCCTTTGCACATTCTCCTTCTGCCACTGTCTCTAGAGAGCCTGGGTTCTTGAGGCAGGTTCCCTACACCCCCTTGGTTTCCAACCTTCTGCCTGGTGCCAGCTGAGTCCGACTGTGAAGTTGGCTCTGAAGCACACCAGGAAAACATGAGAGATGTTGGGCAACCTAATGCAACCTCACCAGCCAAAGAGCTGGAGAAAAGAGAGGGGCCCCTAGTAAAACGAGGCACTAGATGTGTCTGGCTCCCCTTTGTTAATCTTATCAACATACAATGACATTCACAATTTCCACCTGCTATTTTTTCCCCTTTGCAACAGAAAAAAAGAACAAAAGTATTTTATTGCCTTACAACTTTTAACCACCTCTGTCCCTGAGGCCCCCAGCCCCAAGGTATGTTTCGCTGCATTATTTGTTGCTCCATACTAATCCAGTAAACCTGAATTTCATGTATTACCATACCACATGGGGAAGGCTAAGTTTAGCTCTTGTGTATTTTAGACATCTATCATGATAAAACTTGGACTGCAAGGAGTCTCTGGCACGCTCATCCATACTGAACGTGTACAGTGACACAAGCATTTCCTCTCGTTATTCTGTCTCTGAATAAATCACTTCAGTATTATTAATTTCACATAAAGTTTCCCCACACGTGCTCCAGGGACCTGCTAGAGCACAGTGAATGCTTGGAAAGGAGCCTCATGACTTCATGGCTCTCAACCATGACCTACAATGTTCTCAATGTTCTCTCTTCCTTCAGCAGCTCCGGTTTTGGCCACTTCACATAAGGTGTTAAAAACTGGTCGTGTTAAATATCCACAAAATAATGTCTTCACTCCCCCTACCAGGCCTTTGTTGAGTAGAGGTGAGAATTGCTTTTTGCGGAGAATAAACATGTTGGGAAATACAGTTTGAAGAATCTTCTGTGAATTTATTTTTGCCCCCAAACAGACCACTTTTCAAGGGATTAAAAAGAGTTATATCATTCAACATATGAAATGCCCTATTTTGGAGGCAGTGAAATATTTTTTAATAACTCAAAATGAATTTTCCTTTTTTTTTTTTTTTTTTTTTTTGTGACTGGGAAAGCATATTCAGTTTGGCCTTAATTTCTCCATTTTCCCTCTTCTTTATTGTAGTAACCAGACATAAAAAGTAGTTATTTGCTTCTTACTCCTCGCATTCATGGGAACATTCTACCTTTCTTTACATGGACTGTTTCTTCTTTGGGTTGTTTGATGGCCTCCCTGGCAGGTTAAAATCTCTGTAAATACCGTCTGTTCCTTCTCCCACTTCCTCTCACTGTTTTCTGTGACACTGCACAATATTAATGAACACAATCCATTGAAAGAATGAGTGCATGCAGCAAATAATAAAGGAGAAAAATCTGTGTTAACCCTCAAGGGAGAGTTTTCTGAGACCTGTCGTCTGTGCTCGTGCTGACTTAACCTGCCCTTTTCCTCCTGTGAGGAGGTGGGAGATCCCAACCCAACCAAGTAATGCCTGGGAGCTGAGGGGCAAACTCCCTCCCCAGCTTTTCCAGATCTTCCCTTGTCTTGACAACTAACTTTTGAGAAGTTCTGTGTTTCAGATTAGATATTAGGAAAAAAATTCACTGAAAGAGTGCTTATAGGCAATGGAATAATTTGCCCAGGGCGTTTGCGGAGTCAAGATCCCTGGAAGTGTTCAAGACGCATCTGAATGTGGCACCTGGGGACATGGTTGAGGGGTGATTATGGTGGTGGTGCACTGATGGTGGGCCTGGATGATCTCAAAGGTGTCCCCCAACCGCGATGATCATGTGATTCAGTGTCTCTGGGATTGCCACAACCCAAGTGCAGCACTGGGCCTTGTTGAACCCCATGAAGTTCTTGTGCTTTCAGTCCCCAAGCTTGCCCAGGACCGTGGGCATAGGCCCCTCCTTCCATGGTGACACTTCCTCCTTTCAGCTTCCTGTCCCCTGCAGCTGTGCTGAGAGTGAGCTCAATGCACTCTCTGTATCATTGGGGAAACCATTCAAGAGCCCCCGTGCCGAGGCAGAGCCCTGAGGGACACCCCTCATCCCTAGCCGACACCTGGACGTGGAGCTGTCACCAAAACTTTGCTGGGAAAAGCAGAAATTCTGCAACATCTTTTAAGTGATAGAGGATCAGGCCTTACTTTCTTCTGCCCAGGATGTTACTCTGCCCAGGACGTGCAATGGAATCATTTCATCTACACGTGCCTGGGTTGTGCAGTGCAAATCATTCCAACTCATGTGATTCTTTACCAGACTTTTCACATATTTCTCAAAAAAACTCCACATAAATCCTTGTTCATTGGTTCTACATGACACAATTGTTAGTATTCGACCTAGTACTGATTCTCGATCCCATCGCCTTTGATAACAGTTGGGGCCTCATTCTTTGATTCTCTTTTCAGTCTTTTCCCAGACCAGGTGTCTCTGAGCATACCAGGGGGGAATGTTTCTTACTGTCCCCTTATCTCCTCTGTGTCTTCTGGCTATTCCCTAGCTGTAGATGTTCAGCCCTCAGAGTCTGGGAATCTTCCTTTTATTGATTGAAGCCCATCAGGCCTCACCCAGCAAAACTCAAACTCTCAGTGAAAAGAAGAGCTGTTTTTGAAAAGAGG